>JAJOOE010013904.1:0-37703 GCA_036250405.1 Solanum raphanifolium
CTTCACATGTCCAAACCATCTCAGTCTTGCTTCCCTCAGCTTGTCCACCACAGAGGCCACTCCCACCTTCTCCCGGATAACCTCATTCCTAATCTTATCGCTCCTAGTGTGCCCACACATCCATCTCAACATCCTCATCTCCGCAACATGCATTTTCTGAACATGTGAGTTTTTGACTGGCCAACACTCCGCTCCATACAACAAGGACAGTCTAACTACCACTCTGTAGAACTTACCTTTAAGTTTAGGTGGGATTTTCTTATCACACAAGACTCCAGAGGCAAGCCTCCATTTCATCCAAGCAGCCCCAATGCAAGGTCATAATCAAGAAATATAATAAGCAGCTGAACTTGAAAAAGAAATGTCCATACAAACTCTTACTTGAGAAAAGACAGCACCATCAAGGAATGAATCATTAGCCATTTGGCAATTTCTCATGCGGTGAAATCAATGATTAACTAACATCAACAATAATAAAAAAGAGACTGCATTATGGATTCCTATTTCTTTCTTCTAGTTATTAAAAACTCTCCATTTTTTTATATTACAGTCTTAAATAATCTCTTATTCCTTCCTCGGCACGTCTTTTGTTGCATTTGTTACTTCGATTTCTTTTCACAATGCATAATAGGTAAAACACTTATAGTTATCTACTTCTTTAGTTGCATTTGTTACTTCGATTTCTTTTCACAATGCATAATGGGTAAAACACTTCTAGTTATCTACATCATTGACTGTACATAGTTTGAGATAATGCTAATGATATAGTAATACAGGTTAAAAGATTTAAATTATATTTGAAAAGTATATTGTGTATGATAACCATACCTCCAAAATCCAGGTCTAATGATGCACCTGCAGCAGAAAGGGCTCTCCCATAATTTTTTCCCCACACACTTGCTCTTTTAAATTCCATCTTATTTTCAGTAAGTGTTCCTGTTTTATCTGAAAAAATATAACGTATCTGACCCAAATCCTCATTGATATTCAAGGATCTGCACTGAAACCTTGAATTACTGTTATCGTCATACATGTGCCTGTCTCCAATCATAAAATACGACTGTCCCAAGCGAACCAACTCCATCGTGATGTAAAGAGATATGGGTATCATTATCTGGAAAACTATGACGGAACTCAAAAAAGAGAAAAATGTTTCCATAGGAATCCCATAATATCTATACCGTTTACCAGGATGTGTTCCTTTTTCAGAGTAAACTTTCCGGTAATAAGGCAGGGTATCAAGCTGCTTCTCATGTTCTTTCAGCCATACACACATCCCAGATGCTACTGCCAAGCACATGACGAAAAGAAAAACAGACAACCAAAGTGTTTCCCGATTCATGTAGGTCTCCAGCCTGCTTCTTTTGGAAGGAGATGCCGCACTGTTTAGCATAGCCTTGGTCTCTTGACCAGCATAAACTGCCACTCCCATTGCCCATTCTGTGTTCTTCAGCTGGCAACCACGTAAGATAATATTTGATTGGCTGAGTGGAAACTTATGCCTGTTTAACTCCATGTTGGCTGTGAACTCGTAGATATTCCTGTTAGGCTGTTCACATCTGATAACTCCCGAAAGTGTCTCCACTTCACTCACTAATGAAGTTGTTTCTTGCCTAGCATACCTTGTCTTCAAGTTTGATTCACCATCTAGATTCATTGTCTGGATATAAGCAATCCCACTAGGATCACTTGTTCCTAACAACACCATATCACAAGGAATTGTCTCATCAGCAAGGATTTTCACAACCTCACCAACCCTAATATTCTTCCATCTTTTTAACTCAAACTTGCCGAATTGAAGTACTAGAGCCTCCCGATTATTCTCATTCCTATCTGACCTGTGTCTTCGCCAATCCTCATAACCATCTTTTATAGCTGTCACAGAAAGCACAAAAAGAAGAGGAAATAGAGATACAGTTCTCCCAAAAACTGCAAGAGGTGGAAGCTGATTCAGAGCAGCAATTGCTAAAAAATATAAATAAGCAACCCGGTGGAACTGAATGAAGAGATTTTTAGGCAAGAAATTTATTATTGTATATTTGCTAGTACGGATCTCATTTCCAGTGAACTCAAATTGATCATTGGTCTTTTTTGGATCATTAACATGAATCAACCTAGCGTTACTTCCGTGTAACAAGTCATTCTCCAGCTGCATACTTTTTTGAAGATGCCTCTGGGATTTGTTTAGCTTATCCTGGCCACGGGATGAAGCCCTCGACTCATCAAGATGTCTTTGGGATGACGTCCGAGTGGACGCTGCTCCAGATGAAGTCACCCTAGAAGAATCACTGGATATTTCAAAGGTCGTTTGCTCAAGCGGATGGTCTGCAGTACCACCCCATGATACAAGGCGTTTCCTCTCCCGTGAAGGGGGGTATTTTGATGAAAATGACTGTAGTTCAGCTGTCCCATTTCCGCTCACAAGTGAAGAAGAATGTAGCCTAGAATTCTTTACACCTGATGTATCTTCTAGTGGTTGATTACCTCTGTCCACCTCCTTCAAGTCACATAATTTGGTCCCTGGTGACTCATCCAAATCCGCAGAAGCTGATGCATTCTGGGGGAGACATCCCAACGAGCAGATCCCCAATGATGAGTTATTATGGTGAGGGCTTGGTGCAGAAGAAGGCTCAGATGATGACAGCAATGGCTTGCCGGAAGTCATAAATACTCCTCCAATGAAATCGCATTGGAAAGTATCAAACTAAAACCCCAAGATTATCTCAAATCCCTAAAGTATCCACAAAAATTAACCTCCCAAACCTTATTTCTAACCCCTGCTAGCTGAAAATCTTCAACTTGCGCTTTATTACAGTATCAAACACATGGAGTGCGAACATCGGAAAGGCACAAAATATAAACAAACCCTTATTTACCTTGAATTTACCATTAAAATGCTCAAGCAATCTACAACCAAAATACAATCACCAAAAAGGAGCTGTACTCAATCTTCGCGCCAATAGGTGACAAAATCTCTTGCTTAATCCTCAAAACTCTTGTAATACTCTTGTAATAATGCAAATTCCAAAGAACCCCACCAAAAACAGACGATTTTTTTCCTGTAATTCAACTTCAACCGATCAAAACTCAGAAATTGACAGAAAAAGAAAGGAGCAAATCCACATAAAAGTTAACGCATCCACTAACTATCGAAAACCCACCCGGCAAATGACGAAACATAAACAATAATTCAACTAGATCTCAAAAAAGGCACAAAATTGAAAAAATAAAAACCAAATGCCCCTTAACTAAAACGCAAATTTCGCAACAATGCAATCAAATAGTGAAGATAACAGATCTAATTAACCCAAATCAAAAAATAAAACACAGATCTACGAATTACAATGAAAACACCCGATCCCGATCAGCTTAATTAACCAAAATGAAAAACAAAACAAAACGGAAATAAACAATTACCTGTTTTTCGTAGTAAAGGCAATTCAGAAGATTGAAAAAACTTTGTTGCTTATGGAGAATTTAGATGGAGACGGAGATCGACCGGAGAGAGAGAAGAGGAGAGAGAAAGCGTGGAAGAGGAGAGAGAAGGGAGAGAGATTGGTGGAGCAGAAATATTGGCTTTATTTGGGTTTTCTTAACTCGTCGGTCTCTTCCTCCCCCTCTTTTGCCCCAGGTGAACACTTTTTTTTTTTAATTTTGCTTTATCTGTTTCACACCTTTTCTTATTAACTTCCAAGACCTTCTCTTTCTTTCTTTCTTATTTTTTATATAAAAAAAAAAATTATTGGAAGTTATTATTACTATTTCTCCAAATAAATTTTATTTTTCACAGCTAGATTACTGCATGATAAAATGAAACTTATTTTCCGGAAAATATTTTGAATTGAAAAAGTCATTTTTTAGGATAACACCCCAACTTTTCGAAACTCTAACTTAACTCGTACCTTCGTGACGAGATGAAGAGTGATTTATAAATTAATAATGATGTGGTATGTCATAATTTAAGTGTTAAAGGATCGTATCTCATATTTTGAAGTTAAGCAAGTTGCGAAATAAAAGTTGGCGAAAGTTATTATAAGTTTCTTTTAAAGTTTTTCTGAATTTGGGTCAAATGTCATGGTGACTTTCTCTCAATCTATATTGAGTTATGGGGATCATGACCTATCAAATCGAAGGTCTACGAGTCTAGTTTTCAAAGCATTAAACTGTTTATTCAAAAAATTCCAGAATAGAGAGATATTTGCATTTTTGCAAGATGACGCAAGCAGGCATGTGAGGTGGGCCAAGGTCGGTGGGAACTTGCCAAGGTCAGTGGAAACTTTTATTTAATCAGCCACCTTCATTTTATTCTTCATTTTCATGTTCCAGCAGCCCAAAATACAGAGAAAATCTCCCCAAATCTATAAAATACTCTTTAGGTCTTAGTGATTTCATCTTGCAAGGTTCAGAAAAGTTGTTCTACATCAAGAGCTCGTCATATTTGCATAGTATTTCCTATCAATTTCATGGTATATATGCGGGGGTGTTGTGGCAGCTAGGTACCATGATATCCAGTGTTCTAGATACTACTACAAGGATGTATAGCAAGTTAAGATCGTTCTTTTATCGGTTTATAGCTATTTTAGACCTACATGAGTGGTATTTCGTTTGGTAAAAATTCGTATCTTTAGTTGAATTATTGTAGCACCATATCTTCTTGCATATTGATTTAGCTTCTACCATATTGTAGTATTACATGGGTGCAGGAAAAGGTTATTAATTAACTGCTTATAATCATCAAAAGGTATGTTAAGGTTATTCCCTTCGTTCGGCATATTTTCTTAATGCTTAGGAGCAATACAATAGGGTTGTTATCGTTGGTGAACATGTAGACATAATTGTGAGTGATTGGCTGATTGAGTGGTTGTAATTCTTTCTTTTGGGACTCGCAATCTATTAATAATGGTCCTATGTCGGGCACGACTTGGAGACTACTCGTTAGGTTGCTTATAGCTAAATTGCTCGCCTTTAACCTATTGAATTATTTTTTATTTCCCTTGAGGATATTGTTGTTGAGCTATGAACTGCCTACGGGGATATATTGTTTCCTAAGAGGGATATGTTGTTGCCTAAGATACAACATAGTCGATCTTACTGCTACTCTGTAGAAATTGCCTTTAAGTTTTTATGACACATTTTATCATATAGGACTCCAAAAGCGAGCCTCTATTTCATCCATCATACAATAATATGATGTGTGAGATCATCGTTTATCTCCTCATTACTTTGGATAATAGACTCAAGATAATTGAATCCTTTATTTTGGATGGCATGGGTATGAAGCCTTGCTTCCAAGTCAGCCTCGTGTATTATGTAGAACTTGCACTTAAGTATTAGGGTTATATTAATTCCAAAGAGGGCTATATTTTGCCTACGAGGCTATTTGATGTCAAAGAAGTCTATGTGCTGCCTATAATGCTATATTGATGTCTAAGAGGGATATGAACTGCCTACGGGACTATATTATTGCCTAAGAGGACTATGCGTTGCCTGCATTGTTATATCATTGTATATGAGGGCTATGTGACTTTCTACGAGGGAAGGGGCTATTGATAAGGATATATAGATTGATTTGGCACATTCTGAGCTTATGGGGGACTAGGTGGGTGGTCTTGTTTGATGGTTGTACATGTCGAGCTTATGGAGGCTTGATTAGGTTGTTGTTTGATTATTTTGTATGTTCAGATTCAATATCAGGTCAGTATGCTTATCTTATTTTTGATTTCCTTACCTAATTACTTTTAGTATATTATGATACATGTTTATTTAGTATGTTGCCTTTCATACTCGATATTATTTTGTACTAACGTCCCTTGCCTCGGGGAGCTGCATTCATGCATGTAGGTCCCGAAAAACGACTCGATAGGCCTTCCTTACAGCACAGTTGAGTTCCACGAGGTTGGCTAGCCCCTTTTTCCTGGAGCTGTCAAAGCTTAAATGTTTGTTGACTTTTGTTGTATATAGTTTTTAGGTAGGTCGTGGTCCTGTTCCGATTAAGTTTTACTACTCTTAGAGGCTTGCAAACTAGTGTGTTGGGTTGTATAGCCACGTTATTGGTCATGATTGTCTTGTTTGTTGGTTGGTTAAAGTTTGATGATTGTTTGGTGTATTGTCTTGATATATAGCATTTACATTTTCCTAGATATCATAGTGGCCTCGACTGTCCAAACAAGACTTATCTACTAGCTAGCTACTTCTTTATATGAACTGTTGGGAGTAGTTGTTCCCCTCGTATAGTTGTTGACATGGGTTTTGCCGGTCAAAGGCTTATTTTTAAACCGAGATATATTCATTTGTTTTCTTAACAATATGTGGCTTCTATGCGCTATTAGCAAATTGTCCATCAGGATTGGCTCAGATCTAAGTTTTGACATTAGGTGTCAATTGCGCCCCTTGAATTTGGGGCGTGTCAATATTATTGGGAGAAAATATAGTTCTATATAAAATATTATATAATATTACATTGGATTTAATCGTTTGTGTATAAATGTTTCTATATGTATTATTATATATTTTTATATAAGGTTGACATGTACATATTAATACTATGTATAATATTTTTTTCCTAAATATAATGTATAATATCATATATTATGCTACATATATAACGTAATATTTTTTGAAAAATTTCCTTTTTTAGATTTGGAATGACAAAACTTATATTGATTGCAATTAGTATCTAATTGAAAAATTTATGTTCTTGTTTTAATTAACAGTCTCATAAACTCAACTAATTCAATCATGTGTATCACTATGTTATTCCATGCTATTTCTTTGGCTAGAACATCTATCAACTTGTTCTGCTCCATGTAGTTATATCTTACCGATGATTTTCTTATCCCTTCTATCAGGAAACTGTATTTATTAATAATTGCATGCATCGTACCGAAGACTGCCATTATCAATCATAAAAATTACTTCTTTAGAATTAATGTTAATCTCGATGGGAACCTTAGCCCCTAGATCGAGGACTAGCAGTTATAATAGTTTTCTCAAAATCTAGTTAGATACTGTTATATTTTCTTAAAATATGATATTACTAAGTGAAATATTAATATGTTTTTGTTAAAATGTTATTTTGGGTAAAAATTATTATGTGGAACATTCTTATGTTTTTACTAACATGAAAAAGCTTACATCTAGGTACTTGAATTCTTTTCATATAAAGTATTAAGCTAATTCTCATCATTTCAAATGTTTTAATTTATATGTATTGAAGTTTGTATCAATGTTGGAGGCAATTCGGATGCGGAGCTAATGGGTATGTTATGATTTCGATCAAATTCATTAACTTGGTCCAAATTCTATAGTACTGAAACATGTATCAATATTAGAGGCAATTCAAGAATGGTTCAAATAAATCATTAATTTGATTTAAATCCTATTTTTATTTTAAGAAATCTATTAAATAGATATATCTTACTAATTTAAAATTCTAACAACATAAAATAAATAAGAATCACAAACTCAAAAATTTTAAATTCTAACTTCACCTGAAAAGACATTATTCCTTCGTTACAATAATTGAAACCAAACACGAACATCACATGTATTAATGTTGCATTTCAATTACGATCATTAGTCATGGCCGAGGACTCGAGTAGGTGAAATTGAATTTAAAAAAAATGCTAAAAGTGACAATTGAGAGTCACCCCATGCTTTATTGTACCTTTGAGGGATTTAACTTGTCACTAAGCTACACACTTTAATTTGTTTTTGTCCAAAGGACTCAATAATAGCTTTAGTAAAAAGCTAAAAAAAAATGATGCAATATGAAATCACCATCCTAATATTATTCCTGTCTAGACACACTTGAATTCATTAACTTGAAAATGAAATTAATTATATTTAGAATAATGTATAGAATTTTTAGAATTGAATGACTTCTAGTGTAATTATTATTTTTTGGTTTCAATTGTCTAATTTAATTTTTATTTTATTTTTAAATATGGATAACCAACATTTTTACACTATAATAGGTGAAATTTACTGAGTGACAAAGTGACGTGTCATATATTATATAACCCATAAATAAACCAACATCATATATAATCCAGTACAAGAAATTTAACATTATGTTATCTGTAAATTCTAAGTAATTCACACACCATTTAATTATGTTAATGTTAATAAGTATTATACATTAATCTTGATTATCAATAATAATATTGCTGTGAAAAGATGAACTAAAAATATTAGAACTAGCCTAGCTTTATTATTAATAATACAAAGTACAACAATGTTAGAAGTTTGCTTGAACTGCTCTCGATATTTTTATTATATAAAACATAAAACACCAAAAAAAATATCAACAAGGCCCATTAGCTCAGTTGGTTAGAGCGTCGTGCTAATAACGCGAAGGTCGCAGGTTCGAGACCTGCATGGGCCAAATCTTTTTTTACTTCCCTTAGCCAGCTCCTCCTTTGGATTAACATAATTAAGACACTAATTCAAAAATTTTAAGTAGGTGGAATATTTACAAAATATTAGTATATATATTAGTCGTTTGTGACGTAAAAAATCGTCTCATTATTTTCGCTATAAGTTCTTCACTATTATATTTATTTTACATATTAATTATACATATAATCGTTTTATAAGCACTTTTGTTCAAAACTATAAATCTAACTTGTGGGGCTGCAAATGATAAGTTTGATTAATTATTAATCCATCAAATTAGTGTTTATGTAATACCCTCTAATTGAATTTCCAACTCCATAAATACCGCATTACTAGTGTTAATTTATGCTTCTTTTCATTTAAAAAAAAATATATTTTGTGTGATCAATTAATTTGTAGGTGCTCATTGTGATGGTGGATATTTTGATA
Source organism: Solanum raphanifolium (assembly GCA_036250405.1). Lineage (NCBI taxonomy): Eukaryota > Viridiplantae > Streptophyta > Magnoliopsida > Solanales > Solanaceae > Solanum > Solanum raphanifolium. Next base: position 8,827 of record JAJOOE010013904.1, read on the forward strand.
TCAAAATCTGAAAAAATAACACACAAAGAAGTTAAAAGCAATACAATATTTATTATATATACACATAAAATATAATTTTAACTAAATATAAATATTTATATGAAAAAAATGTATCACATGAACAAATAATTTTCTGACTAAACTCGATGTATTATTTTTATAATTCTTAAAATATATCTAATATTATCTGGAGCAACTAATTATCCTTCTTTTATCCTAATGACATCTTTGTATATGTAAGTTTAACAAGAATAAACAAAAAGAAAAATTTGAGAACAAACAAAGAGCCGTAAATCGTATAGATCAAATGCGTTTTACTCAAAGCATCAATGGTACATAATTTGTGAACGAAGTTGCAATCACGTTCGATTATTACAATTTACAAATTAAGGAAATACAAGTCAATATAAAATATTACGTAACGTAAAGCAGAAATTTAAATTTACACTGTTTATAATTGTAAAAATATGACATTTGGGCCTAACTTAACCGAAAAGCTAGCTCATGAGGAGAGAATTGCTCAGGTCCATATAAGAAGACCATCACTCCATTCCCCACCCGATGTGAGACTTTTACCCATTTTAACGATATATAATTAAAATTATCTTTTATCTATATACAATATATGTTGAGCTGCCTCTAGTTCCTTCAAGAATTTTTAAAAATATTTTGATCCCCTTTAGTGAGAATGTTAGCTTCGTCATTATTTGTTTGCTGCTTAATTCTCTCTTTGTTATGTGTAGATTTGACCAATATCAACCAATAATCTTTTATCTGTTGTTAGTTTTAAATTTTATTTACGTTTTTCTTCTTTGCCAATAGGGTAGAGCTAATCATTCTGTCACGAGTTCAATTGAATTCAATAATTTTTTTCAAATTTTATATCAGGTGCCAAAATCAGAATTTAACTAAAAAAATTCAAAATATAAATAAATTAGTTTATACGTTATAATATAATATAATCTTTTATTAATTGTTAGTTTACATATATAGTGATTTAAGGAAAGGGGTTTTATTATCATTTTGGAGTAAAAGACAAACATGAGAAAAGGTTAGAATTATGAGATTTCGTAGGGAAAAAAAATAAAATAAGAACGGTATATACCCATAAGTAATAATCAAAACAAAAAGAGGAAGAACAATGAGAATAAATACTTCTATATATAGATTGAGTGTGGGCAAAAAAATTAATTGTAAGTGAAAATAAAAATAAAAACAAAAACAAAATTTTCAGACCGGCATTTGTCCCTTTAAAAAAAGGAGAATCAAGTATAATGCGATAAAAATTTTACCAATTCAGTAACAACAATTTGAATTTGTATCCTCGCTAAGATATAATAGTTCAACGGCGTTACCTGACTCAAATGAACTCTAAACAAGATATTCAATTCAAAATTCGACAAATAAAAAAACATCCCTTCAACTAAATAAAACTCTCTTTTCTTCACATATACACCTTACTTTTTATGCACCTACAACACTTTTCACACATTATTATCACAAAGAAAATATTACTACTATATTTCTTATATATATATATATATATATATATAAGCGGCTAAAGAAGTAGGTCATGGACAACATGTCTGCTTCCAGCCAGGGATGAATGATTTTCTACAATATTTGAGCTTTAAAAAGGTTGTATTTCTTTGCTTTTGATGTATACTTTCTTTTGATTGGACTTAAAAATCAGCAGTTGAATTACTTATCTATTTTCTCCGTAATTGTGGGTCATCTTCTTTGTATCTGAATTCGACTTTTAACAGTTTTGTACCCCTCCAACTTCTATTTACCTTTACCACAACTCTTTCTGTTTCATTTGTTTATCTGTTGGCAGGTCATTCTTTATTTACAGATTTTTCAAGTTTCTATTTTATGCCTTCAAATATTATATTACTCCATTTATTTATATTTAATCTATAAAATATAATAGACAAAAGATTATACTTCGTCGTCATGTGTGCTTTCGTAGAGGGGTAAATTCGTCTTTTTAAGTAGTGACATTGTGTGTCTTCTCCAACTCTCCACATGTGTCTTGACTACACAGTAACACATGCTAACTACAAGTAGAACATTATGCACAAGTTTATCAGAATTTTTTTGGTGGTGTTCTCTTCTGATCCGGTATGTATCTTCGTCCCTTCTTAAATTTACCCTTTTTTTCTTATTTATGTACTTCAGTTTTGTTGTTTCATAGTGCTTAAGCATTAATTGAGTGTGAAGTATGCTTCTTTATGCGAGTTATCGTTGACAAAACTGTAGCCCATTCATATTTTCACATTTTGGTTGTTAATCTTGAATTTTCTTGAAATTTATTCATCTACTATGCAATTTCATATCTTGGACAATTTGTCATAATGAGGTTTATATTGTTCACAATATCAATATATTAACTTGTTGAATTTTCAAGTTTTTTTACTCATGTGAATCTTATTACCAATGAATGCAACTGACTTGTTGAAGTATTTCACAAGCAAATATTTCGTTAGAAGATGAGCAACAGTACTTCTAACAAACAAAATTGTAATTGGTTGAAAGTGTAAGAGCTTAGAAAAAAAAATCTGACAAAGTTCAAGAAATGAAGAGTTAGGATCAATAAGGCAATCAATTCTCTCTCTAGGAAGAAGCTTATTCCAACTCTGATGTATTGAAGGTAGTTAGTTAAGCTGACACTTATATGTTAATTAGTTGTTAGCTGTAGTTAGTGGAAGTAGAAAGTCGGTTAGACTAGTAACTAATTCTAATGCTAAAGTGTCCAGCTGTGATGATCAGTTAATCACATAATAAATACTTGTATATGCCTTCACAGTTTGAGTTTAGGATGAAATAAATTTCTCTCTTCTATCTTTTCTCAAAATGCTTCCGCCATTAATGTAGCTTGAGCTCACAAGCTAAGTATGAAATCTAACATGGTATTAGAGCAGTATTGACTGGAATTACACGCTCAAACAAATAGATTCTTCAATTGCGAATAGAAATGGCTGGAAACTTAAAAACAGAACCAGCTGAAGATCGACAGACGCAGGTAATTACTGAGAAAATCAATAACACACATCCATTGTTTGTTCACCCGTCAGATACTCCAGGATCGGTGTTGATTCCCACAAAATTAATTGGATCTTAAAATTACGGATTATGGAGACGATCTATGACGATAGCCTTGCAAGCAAAAAGGAAATTGGGATTTGTTAACGGGACTTGTAGGAAGGAGCAATTCGGTACTGATCTACATGAAGATTGGGAGACTTGTAATGCGATTGCTTTATCCTGGATTATAAACACAGTTTCTACGCATCTTCTCAGTGGGATTGTGTATGCTCATAACTACTAGCTATCCATTTAGCCCACGATAGCGAAGACTCAAAAAAAGATTGAATGAGGTCATTAACATTGAATCATCATAAGGAAGTCAAGTAGTCCGTGACTGACTAGTCGACGTTTCTGCCTTTCCACTTTCCACGAGTAAAAAAATGTAATCGTCAAATGCACATCTGGTATGGAAGGAGATCGCGATGATATCGCAAGGAACTGATTCTATAGCTACATATTTTACAAGGCTAAGAGAACTTTGGGCTGAATATGATGATTTGGTTCCCACACCTGGGTGTGATTGCGTGAAATCTAGGGATTACATTGAACACCTTCAGGGCCAGAGATTACTGCAATTTCTTAGTGGTTTGAATTATTCCTATGAGCAAGTACGCAGGCAATTATTTCTCAAAACTGTTGAACCATCACTAAATCAAGTGTATGCCATGATTAGTGAGGATGAGAGTCAAAGATCATGTCCTTTTCCAGCTATTGGAGGAAAAAGTGAACATCTTGTCATGCAAATCAATAGAGGACAACCATATAAGGGTAAAAAGCCCTTTGTCAAGTGCGATCATTGTGAACGAGGATGACATGTAAAAGGAGACTGCTACTGGTTGGTTAGTCGTCCAGAGGAGCAAAAGGGGACTCCTGATGATGACTCCAGGAAAAGAAACTATGCAGCAAACAATAACAAAAAGTCATACAACTCGCAATTTCAGAGACAAAAGAACTTTAATGCAAATAATGTTGTAAGTGATAATATGAGACACTATGCAACTGAAAATGAAGGGAGTTGCTCAATGAAGAATGGAGCTGGTGATCAGGTTTTCACAGATGAACAGTACAAACAATTGCAGCAGCTATATGGGAGAAATGCTCCATTGTTTTCAGATAAATAGTACAGACAAATTCAGGAGATGATGAATGATAAGAAGGAACACACAAATCAGCACAATCTGGCAGATACTGTTACATCTCTATTATTTGCATTCTCTCAAAAGAATGGATCATAGATTCTGGTGCCACTTATCACATTGCATCTAATCTGGACATGTTAAAGGATTCGATGGAGATTAATTGTTCTAGTAATCAACAGGTTCACTTGCCAAATGGTGAAAAATCTAAAATCACTCATACATAAATTGCTGAGTTCCTAGAAGGGCTGCGAGTTGACAATGTTTTATGTGTTCCGGACTTCAAATACAACTTGATATCAGTTTCCAAACTAACTAAGAACCTATCCTGCTCTGTCACTTTCTTTCCTGACTTTTGTATATTTCAGGATCTTTACAATGGCAGGGTGAGGGGGATTGGTAAAGAGGAAGGAAGCTTGTACATTGTCAAGTCTCATGATGTGTGCTCAACCAATAGTACTAAATTGTCTTCAGATAAGGCAAAAGATACTGAACTTTGGCACCAAAGACTAGGTCATCCATCTTTACAAGTCATGTAGAAACTTGGGTTGACTCAGAAAATAAATTCCACAGCAGATTGTCCAATATGTCCATTGGCTAAGCAGAGTAGATTGGTATTTCCAACTAGCTTCTCTAGAAGTAACTCTTCTTTAGAATTGATACATCTTGATGTATGGGGTCCTTACAAGACTCCTACTCATGATAGAAAAAAGTTTTTTTCTCTCTATTGTGGATGACTGTACCAGGTATACTTGGATTCATATGTTGCAAATGAAAAGTGATGTTATCACTGTTTTGAAGAATTTTCTGTCATTCATTAAAACTCAGTTTAATGCTTGTTTAAAGACTGTTAGATCAGATAATGGGACATAATTTTTCAACAAACAGTGTCATGATTTGTTTACATCTTATGATATTGTCCATCAAAGCAGTTATGTGTACACTCCACAGCAAAATAGAGTGGTTGAAAGAAAGCATAGGCACATCTTAAATGTTGCCAGAGCTTTAAAGTTTCAAGCTCATATCCCTTCTAGATACTGGGGTAAATGTGTAGAGGGTGTTGTCTATCTTATTAACAGACTGCCTACTAAAGTTTTAAAAGGTAAAACACATTATGAGATGTTGTATCAAAACGTGCCTTCTTTGGATCATCTAAGAGTCTTTGGTTGTTTGTGTTATGCTGCCAATTTACTGAAATCAGACAAGTTTGATGCAAGGTGCAGACCATCAATTTTCCTTGGGTATTCTTCTACTCGAAAGGGTTACAAGTTACTTAATTGTACTACTAAAACGTTTTTTTGTAAATAAAGATGTTGTTTTCAAGGAGCATCTATTTCCTTTTGCTTCCACCCTTCCCACATCATTTGATGCTAGAGGGAGTACACCACTAGATCATGCAGATGATGTGTATTGTGTGCCTCTTGAGGAAGAAATGGAACCAGATATTGCAGAAGACAATGATAATCATGATGCTACATAGGTGAATAATGATGCAAATATGAATGATGCTGCAGAGGTGAATGATGATGCAGATGTGAATGATGTAACACAGAATGATAGCTTGATTCAAGAGCATGTTGAGGTGACTGATGAAGAAAGAGTTGAGTCCTTATTAAGGAGATCTGGGGGAACTACAAGACCTCCTTTGTGGCATGAAGACTATGTGACAGCTAAAGGCAATGAGAGTTCATTATATCCCATTTCAAATTATATGACATATCACAGGTTATCAATTAAGTGCAGAAAGATATTAGCCAGCTTTTCAACAACAACAAAACCAACTAACTTTCAGGAGGCTTCCAAGGATGAAGGATGTGTGTCAGCAATAAAGCACGAGATTAAAGCCTTAGAAGATAACAATACTTGGGAAATAGTTGATTTACCAAGAAGAAAAAATGCTATTGGATCAAAGTAGGTATACAAGATAAAGTATCAAGCCAATGGGGAGATAGAAAGACTTAAGGCAAGGCTAGTAGCAAAAGGATATAGTCAAAAGGAAGGAATTGATTATCATGAAACCTTTTCACCTGTGACCAAGATGGTCACAGTTAGATCAGTGATTGCACTGGCAGCATCAAAATGCTGGAATTTGTTTCAAATGGATGTATACAATGCATTCTTGCAAGGGAATTTGAATGAAGAAGTGTATATAGAACTTCCTCAAGGTTTCAAAAGGTAGGGGGAAACCAAAGTTTGCAAACTGAATAAGTTATTATATGGCTTAAAACAAGCATCAAGACAATGGAATATCAAGTTATCAGAAACATTGGTGGATGCAGGGTACTGTCAAAGCAAGTATGATTACTCAATGATCACTAAAAGGAGGCAAGATGAAATTGTGATAGTATTGGTGTATGTGGATGATTTACTGATCACAGGAAGCAATGAAGCTATCATACAACAAACAAAAGAAACTCTGCACAAAACGTTCAAGGTCAAAGACTTAGGAGAGCTACGATTTTTTCCGGGAATAAAAGTGTTGAGATCTAGTAAAGGGATACTCTTGAATCAAAGAAAATATGTATTGGAGATGATATCTAAGTTGGGGCTAGGAGGTACAAAACCAGTGAGTTCTCCTATGGATATAAATCAGAAATTCACTTCAGTAAACTATGACAATTCCACTGGGAATAACACTGATGAGTTGTTAGAAAATGTAACTGGATATCAAAGGTTAATTGGTAGGTTATTATATTTGACAATAACCAGGCCTAACATAAGTTTTGTGGTGCAGACTCTTAGTCAGTTTATGCAGGCACCCAAGAAATCACATTGGGATGCAACAATCAGAGTTGTGAAATATTTGAAACAACAACCAGGTTTAGGAATCATGATGAGCAGTGATGGAGTTGATTCTTTAAGCTGTTTTTGTGATGCTGACTGGGCTGCATGCCCTAACACCAGAAGATCTGTGACAGGGTTTTTGATTAAGTTTGGGAAGTCATTCGTATCATGGAAATCAAAGAAACAACATACAATGTCCAGGAGCTCTGCAGAAGCAGAGTACAGAAGCTTAGCTGCTGCAACATCTGAGATTGTTTGGCTGTTGGATTGTTTAGTTAGTTGGGAGTTGAAGTAAAGAAACCTGTGGATGTATATTGTGATAGCAAGGCTGCCATTCAGATTGCAGCAAATCCAATTTTTCATGAACGCACCAAACATATAGAGATAGATTGTCATTTTGTTAGGGATAAAATCAAGGAAGGCAAAGTGCAGACTCAACATGTTGGAACAAGCAGATTTACTCACAAAAGGCCTTGGAAGAAATCAACATGTATTTGTTAAACAAGCTGGGAGTGCTTGATTTGTTACACCCTCTAGCTTGAGGGGGAGTATTGAAGCTAGTTAGTTAAGTTGACACTTATATGTTAATTAGTTGTTAGCTGTAGTTAGTGGAAGTAGAAAGTCGGTTAGACTTGTAACTAATTCTAATGCTAAAGTGTCCAGCTGTGATGATCAGTTAATCACACTATAAATACTTGTATGTGCCTTCACAGTTTGAGTTTAGGATGAAATAAATTTCTCTCTTCTATCTTCTCTCAAAATGCTTCCACTAAGTATGAAATCTAACATGATGTCTCTTCATAACTTCTGATACCTCCTCATTTCATGATCTAACATCACAACACAAAACAAATTCATAATAGAAACAATCATATTTCTAAATAAGTAAAAGCATTAACTAAGAATGTAAAAGAGGAAAACAGAAAAGTAACCTTGAGAATATGAGAATGAAGACGTGAAAAAAGTTAATCTATGAATTTTGATTATAGAAATCGGAGTTTAGATCAAGAGTTTCGTGTAGGATTTCGATTACAATTTTTTTATTAGTTTTTTGCACAAAGCTTTGTTGTAACAATTTCACTTTTTCATGTGTAGACTATATTATCGTGATGGAGCAGAGGCTTAACATCAAAGCAATCACACTGCAGGTTAAAGAGTGGTCCAAAATTTTGGTGGTCGGTAAATATCGCCCTCGGGAGAGCAAAAATTAGAATATTCATTTTCAAATAATAATTGTACAGGATGAAAACATCTACTTACTACTTTTTATTTCTCCACAGTAATTGCATCAAGAATGTGTAGACATATTAAAGACCTTTTCTATTTTAATATAAACTACAGTAAAAATATGTTGCAATAGTTTTGTACGGTGATGACATTAGCAGGTGTCGTAAACTGTTCACCTCTATCAAGATATATCTGATTTCATGTGCAAAGGTTAGGGACCCATGACCTTATTCAGTATGAGTCAACAACTTTGAGTGGGTTGTAGATAAGTACACAATTGTTGAATTTGTTACAAAAAGAAAAGTCGTTGACGCACCATTACCTCCTCCAACGAAATTGAATACACTTTCTTTTTAACATCTTTAACACCAATTTCAATGTGTTGAATTTGACGATTCTTCTTATTATATCGTTAATACTATCTAGAATGTTCAAAATTTTTCGAGGGTGATCAATAACACAAATTGTTGATAAAGTTAAATGAAAAAATAACTGGACAATAAAAGAATACCATAGATATGTCATTTTCTATTAATGCGTCATTTTCTATTAATGTGTATAAATGATATTCAGAAAATGTGTATATTAGATCTTTCAAGTCCAACAGAATAACACTATTTCACTGTTCGTACCAACATATTTGCTAGTTGTGATAGCAAATTACAGCGCAATTTAATATATTGCTGACCAAATTAAGCGATATCGAGAGGTCATTATTATGGAAAACAAGTAAGTCCTTTAGTTTTCGATGAAAATGAGAATAACAATATTTACTTTCTACCTTTTATTTGCTTTACCTTCTTATGTGGGGCTAAACTTGTTCTATCCCTCTCATACTATTTAGCAAAAAATCTTTCATGTTTGTCATGTAGGACCATCTGATGGACAATGAAGAGAGTGTCATGTAGGACGATCTGATGGACAATGAAGGGACTATACTATTACAATAGTTGCATAAGCACCCTGTTGTTCTTGCAAAACGGATAGCTATTACAGAATAATATCGCAGTAAAATCATATTTATTTGATTCGCCTATGAATAATTTCTTCGCTTTACTTATCAATGTATTATGTGCTCGTTGATCTAAGGATGACAACCAGATACAACTCAACGATTTTAATCAACCATTTATACGTTTAAGCTACTGCACTAATGATTTAGTACGAATTAAATTTTCGGACATTTGGCTCCACCGTCATTGAAGCTATATATATGGGGAAAAAAATAAAAAAAAAATAGTCATATTTATTGTGGCTTTTTGTAGGTCAAAATATAACGAACAAATGCTCTTGGCTTATACTTTAAGAAGCTCGGGTGCGCAGGTTTAGAACCCTATACAAGGGGCTAGCACGCAATGACTTTCTCTGATAGAGGCCTGCTTCTTCAAGTTCAAGTTCTGTTTGCTGCTTTTCATTTTGATAGGAGTAGGTATTTGCAGCTCGCTCGCTGTCTACTACATGAGCCTTCACTTCCCGCCCGACCCCTATCTTTAATCGTAAGTAAAGTGAAGTCAAATCAATGAAATGAACAACCCAACCTTTTTGTTTGAAGCTTTGTCAGGAAGCTTCTACTGAATCATCTTCATCCCTCAATCCTGCATAATGATGAAACATTATCTATCTCAGTCATTTCTTCATTATCATTTATAGTGAGTTTATAATATGGCTTGACTCTCTTTGTCAATACTGACTACTTGCTTCATAGTGAGATTTTTTAATTAAAAAAAATCGGCTAATATTATTTGTGCGGCTACTGCAGGTACAAACTTTTCACGTTGAAGGTCAAATATCATTGCTTGATCATTTTAAGACATTTTACATGCTTGCGTGCGAACTAAATCCATTTTGTGTGCAGTAACATTCAGAGACATGTTCAATATTTGAATTGTGACCTATCAAGAATGTTAGTTCCAAGGTAACTGTTAAGATGAGAGACTGGGAGGATGAAAACCTCCATTAGAGAGAAGAACACAAAGCTCAATTAAGAGAAGAAGAGCGAAAATCTGTATATTAACTTGTTGCTTACAATGGTAGCTCACAAATGTATTTATACAGCTAAGTAAGAAAATATCTAAATCCTAACTAACTTGAAGAGAAAAGAATAACTGCCACATGATTGACAGTTGTGTACAACTAACTCTAACAAACTCAATGTAATTAATATGTCATGTACACTAATTTAAGTTACTTAATCTCAATACCACCCCTCAAGTTGGATGAGAAGTAATCGAAACCAACTTGTCTAAGAGAGCAGAATGTTTGATGCCAGTGAGGGCTTTGGTAAGAATGTTATCTAACTGAGCATTAGTGTCAATGTGGAGCAAGGTAATGAGTTTCTCTTGCAGTTTAGTCCTCACAAAATAGCAATCAACTTCAATGTGTTTCGTACGTTCATGGAATACAAGATTCCTTGCAATGTGAATGGCTGCCTGGATATCACAGTACACAGAGAATGGCCCAGTCTAAGGTACATTCAGTTCTTCAAATAACCTTTGCAACCAAGTCAATTCACCTATAACCTTTCTCAAGGATCTGTACTCTGCTTCATCTAAGGAAAGGGAAATTGTTTCTTGTTTCTTGGACTTCCAGCTAACAGGGCTATCTCCCAACAACATAATATAACCACTAACCGACCTCCTTGAGTCAGGGCTTGTAGCCCAATCAGAGTCACAGTAGGCTTGTACCCTAAAGTTCGCAGATGAGGACATAAAAACACCTAGAGTGGGATCCTTCTTGAGATACTTGAGCACGTGAAAAGCAACATGTAGATGAGGTTCCCTAGGATCATGTATGTATTGACTAAGAAGCTGCACACCATAAGTAAGATCAAGTCGAGTATTTGTAAGAAAATTCAACTTGCCAACTAGTTTTCTATAATAAGTAGAATCAGTTATGGCTTTCCCTTCATGTGATTTAAGTTTGACATTTGGATCAAGGGGAGAAGACAATGGTGTCATGTGATCACATTTGAATTCCTTAAGAAGGTCCAAGACAAATTTCCTTTGAGAAATCATAATCCCATCATCTTTGTACAGAATTTCCAGACCAAGAAGTAATGCAGTCTTCCAAGATCTTTGATCTTGAACTGATTGTCAAGGAACCTCTTAAGCTCATTAATTTCAACAATGTATGTTCCTGTGAGCAGGATGTCATCAACATAAACACCTAGAAACACAGTAGAAGTACCCCTTTTTTCTGTAAAACAAAGAGTAATCATGGAGGGAATGAACATAGCCTCTTGTGTGAAGTGCTGCAGTCAGTATTTCATACCACTGTCTACTAGCCTGTTTCAGACCATATACTGACTTGTTAAGTTTACAAACTACATCTTTGTGAGGAGTGACTAGACGTGGTGGTACATCCACATATACTTCCTCAGATCTCCATGGAGAAATGCATTGTTAACATCAAGTTGATATATATCCCAATGTTTCTTTGCAGCAGTGGCAATGAGTGCCCTCACAGTTGTCATCTTGACAACAAGTGAAAAAGTTTATGTATAGTCTATACCATGATGCTGAGTATATCCCTTCACCACCAACCTAGCTTTATACCTATCTATGCTCTCATCAGCCTTGTGTTTGACTTTTTAAACCCACCTGCACCCAATAGCCTTTTTACCAATTGGTAGAGTTGTGAGAGTCCAAGTGTTGTTGTCATGTAAGGCAGTAAATTCTTGTGTCATAGCTCTTTGCCAAGCAGGATCCATGGATGTTTCCTCAAACGAGTTAGGTTCACAATTATGAGAAACATTCATCACAAAAGACTGACTGTCAGGAGCTAGAGCAACAGGTGAGACATGGTTCCTAAGGGAAAACTGGGTACTGAGGGATGAAGAGGATGGTGTAGATGATGTAGCTGGAGAGGGAATTGTGTGCACATAATCAGACAGATATGTAGGGATCTTGTGTACTCTTTGTGATTTTCTAAGGGGAAGAGAGAGTATGTCTACATGTGAAGTATGTTGAATTAAAGTGGAAGGAACAGGTTGACATGATGTGTTGTTAGTAGCAGGTGCATTAACAAGGACAACATCATCAGCTATTTGGTCCTGATCATTTTGTTCAGAGGGAGGAGAATGACAATTAGCATTATAGGACAAGGGATAATCATTTAGAGTCACAGAATGAAAAGGGAAAGATGGGAAATGGGCAGTATCTTTAGACATGGCAAAAGGAAAAATGGTTTCATGAACAATAACATCCCTTGAGACATGGATTTTCTGAGTGGTCAAATTCAAAACTTTGTAACCCTTTGTGGCATAAGGATATCCAACAAATACATGTGGCATGGCCTTTGGTTCATATTTGGTTCTGTGGGTTTTTGGAATGGTGGGGTAACAAAGGCACCCAAAACTCTTTAGATGTGAGTATAAAGGCTTTTGTTGATATAAAATCTCATAAGGGCACTTATTGTGGAGAGGGGAAGAGGGAAGTCTATTGATTAGATATGTGGAGGTGAGTATACACTCACCCCAATACTTTACTGGAAGTTTGGATTGGAAAATGAGAGCCCTTGCTGTTTCAAGAATGTATTTGTGTTTTCTTTCCACTACCCCATTTTGTTGGGGTGTATAAGGACATGATTTTTGGTGGATAATTCCCTTGTTCTGGAAAAACATAATAGATTCATTATTAGTGAACTCCAGCCGTTGTCTGATCTAATTATTTTAATGGTGGTTTTGAATTGGTTTTCAACCATGAGGACAAAAGCTTTGATGATATGTAGGGCATTGCTTTTACTGCTATGGAGATATGTCCAAGTTGATTTGTTGAAGTCATCAACCAAGGTCATATACTTAAAATTATCATGAGTTGCTGTTTGGTAAGGGCCCCAGAGGTCAACATGTAGTGATTCAAAAATACTGGTACTATTGTTAGACTTAGATGGAAAAGGTAATCTAGATTGTCTGGCCATTGGGCATATAGGGCAAAAAAAAGTTGTTTTGGTGAAAAAGTCACAGGTGTAGAGGATATACCTTTCATTTTTACAAAGGGTACATGACCAAGTCTATAATGCCACAGTAAGTCCATGCTATCAGTAGGAAAAGAATTGAAAGATTTGTCTGCAACATTTTCTTTATTGTGAACAAAGGAAAAGTTTATTACATTTGAATGAGAAGAGCATGAGTGAGAGACACATTGACAGTGTATTTTATTGCTAGGTAAAGAAAAGTATGAAGTAGAATGTTGTTGTGCACTGGAGCTGATCTTTTGCAGACAGTCTGAGCAAAGGAAGTAGAGACCATCGTGAACTTTACCAATCTCCAGAGGCCTCTTCAGTGAAGGGGCCTGCAGTATACAAGAATTGTTAGAAAAAGAAACAGTACATTTGAGGTGATCTACTAGAGAATTTATGGAGATTAAGTTGTATTTGAAAGAAGGAGCATAGAGTACTCCGGACAGAGTGATCTTGGGAGTAAGATGCACATTACCCACCTCTGTAACTTTGACTCTATATCCATTTGGTAATCTGACTAACATAGGATATGAGAGAGTGATCATATTCACAAGATGGTTTTTGTTAAAAGTCATATGGTGAGAAGCTCCTTAGTCTAATATCCATAAGTCAGTCTTTGTTTTGAAACATTCACATGAGAGTTTAATAATATCAGGAGAGAAAGAACAAGCAAAAATACTTGCAAAGTTCACAGCTCCATATGTTACAACATTTTGATCTGCCACAGTGTTGGTGTCCTAGAACTGGTCTAACAAATGAGCAACTTGATCATATTGTTCCTTGGTGATACTGATGTTTTGACCTCCTTGTGCATCAAATTGAGAGCCTGATTCCTCTTTCTGATTAACAACAGTTCCATTATAGGATACTCTCACAGAATTAGCTGCTACACCCTTTACCTTAGTATTGTGCCTATGATTTGGGTAAGTACTGTGGGCTTGTCTTGAATTGTATTGATCAGTGTTAGGAGCTTTCTGATGATGGTTTGTGCCATAATTGTTGGAGGATTGAGAATTAAAAGAGTTTGGAGGTGGTCCACCATATGGATAACCATGTAACTTGTAGCATTTGTCCTTAACATGACCGAGCCTTCTACAGAATTCACAAAAAGGTCTGCCCCTAGGTTAGTGTTAGGAGAATAGTTTGTTCGAAAGTTTCTTCTTCCTGGTACATCTGGTGAACTTGCGATGAACGAACTATTTTCAACAAACATTTGATTATTAGGCTTGAATTCCCTCTGTTTTTCCTCTAGTATCAACAAAGTAAAGGCTTGTGCCATAGAAGGCAGCGGATTCATCATCAAATACTCCCCCTAATCGTGGTATACACCACATTTAAGCCCATGAGAAACTGAATTAAACGTCTATCTTGCTTTGCCTTATGATTTTTTGCCTTAGCTCCATAGATACACACACAATTTCACTAACTTAAAACACACAAATTGTTCAATTCTTCCCAAAGTTTCTTCATGCGAGTGTAGTATGTAGTGATATCGAGAATACCTTGACTGAGATCATTGATTTCCTTATGAGTTTGGTACAATTTTGATCCATTTGTCTGATCGTAACAATCCTCCAGTTCCGTCCATAGCTCCAGTGCATCACTGACATACTCGACGCTATCTGCAATGTCTCGACCTAGAGAATTGAGAATCCATGACGTAACCATATCATCGCATCTCACCCATTGCCGATAAGTGGAATGAGTCGCGTCTGGTCTTTTACATTCGCCATTGATGAAAACTAGCTTGTTCTTCACTGATAAGGATCGAAGTGCACTACGACGCCAGGAATGAAAACCAGTGCCATCAAAAGGAATGGGCACAAGTACTGCACCAGGACTATCTGAAGGATGAATATACAAAGGATTTCCTGTATCAACTCCAGAGGAAGTATAATTGCTTGCTGAAGTAGTGCTCGCAGATGTGAGTTCCACCATTTTTTATCCGAAATAAAGGAAAATCGAAGAGAATTGGGGAAAAGAGATAATCTGGTAAGGTAATCAAAGATGAAGAGGAAGAGGAAGAATAAATCGTCCTTGCTCTGATACCATGTTAAGATGAGAGACTTGGGAGGATGGAAACCTCCATTAGAGATGAGAACACAGAGCTCAATTGAGAGAAGAAGAGCGAAAATCTGTATATTAACTTGTTGCTTACAATGGCAGCTCACAAATGTATTTATACAGCTAAGTAAGAAAATATCTAAATCCTAACTAACTTGAAGAGAAAAGAATAACTGCCACATGATTGACAGTTGTGTACAACTAACTCTAACAAACTCAATGTAATTAATATGTCATGTACACTAATTTAAGTTAGTTAATCTCAATAGTAACACCACATTCTACCTACATGCACTTTCAATTAAGTGGTTTTTTTTTTAATGTAACTTTTTAGCCGTATAAACTATTTTATTAATTAAAATCAATTACTAAACAAGTACTGGCCTAAGCCCAAGTGAACAATCAAATATGTTTCTAAATAGCAAAGTATATTGTCCTATTTAAACTTAACACATATGCTGAGCTCTGCGCAAATTGAGCCTATTTCTTCTCCTTCACTCTAATTATGCTGCCTCCTTGCTCTATGCTTTGGATCTTCCTATCAATATTTCTAGCTCTGTTGATGCCTTTGTGTATTTGACTTTTGAATCCGTCTAGTTCGGACCCTTAATGACGAAATTTGTGTTTTTTCTGTATTGATGATTTTTTTTCCCATTATTGGAAGCTGTTGAAATGAATTGAATGATTGCTTATTATTGCTATCAATTGCTAGATTTGCCATATAGTCTGCCAATTTATTTCCTTATATGAATATATGATGTATCGTAACCTCTATTTTCTTCAATGTTTGTTGTAGTTCATCATAATCTTCTACTAGTTTCCAAGGTACTTTCCAAACCCCATTAATAACGTTTACCATCATCAATGAATCCGACTCCACCACTAGTCTCCTTACCTGCATTTCAACACAATATTTTATCACCTTAACTAGAGCCTTCATCTCTGCCTCCACATTTGTTGTGATACCAATGTTTCCTGCTTCTTCATATATTAAATCCCTTGTGTTGTTCCTCAAACAGAATCCGTATGCTCCTACCCTTGGGTTTCCTTTACATGCGCCATCCGTGTTACACTTGATTCAAGAGCAAAAAAATGTGATTACTATTTTTTAATTTTTGGCTAAAAAATTCTATAGACAATGAGTTCGATCTTTAGGACAAATTAAAAAGTAACTATGTTAAAACTAATTGCATAAAGTAGTTTATTTAATATTATTATTACAAGTGGAAGTTGAAAAGTATACCAATAGTGGTATACACATTGCACGCAAAGACCATTGCTTTATTTGTGTTTTATAGCTTTGTGCGTACATAAAGGTCTTACTATTTACCTGCAACATTGTTGTATTTATTTTGATAATTCGTTTATAAAATAATTTTTATATTTATCCTTTATTTAATTTTAATACTAACTTTAGGTGGTGTTGGTTTAGGTGATCTAAAAATTACCCCCATTTTAGAAGTTGCAAATATATAATTACTTGTTAATTCAACCGGAGGTGATACTTCAAGGATGACATCATAGATAACACTGGTACACTAACAACAATAGTCGCGAAGTCATTAGTTGAAAAAATATTATCGATGACAGTTGAACAAGTATATGAAACAGTCGTTGTCCAAATACACATATACATAACAATGAAATGAAAAAACATCATCTTCTTTACTCTCTACTTACATTATGAAAAAAAAAAATCACATCATATAACATTCTAATAAGATTGCACTCTTTTATCTTTATTCTCAGAATGAATCATTGTCTCTTTTTCATAACAATCGTTAGTTTCTAGATAAGCTTTTCAGGGTTCAACTACAAAAGCCGCTACTTGGAATTTCCGATCAAAAAATTGGCACACTGGTTATCTCATCCTATGTTGAAAAAGAACCTCTAACATTTGCTCTTCCTAGCGAAGGAACTAAGAAGCAAAAGCCGGGACTACTCACTCCGATGAAACAACAGTAATAAGCACTCCGCATTTTAAAATAATATATTTATCTGACTTATTTATTCCTTTACAATATACAATTTCTCCATGTAGGTAACATGAAAAGAAAAGTTGAGCGTAGCGAAGCTCAATCCCGTGACTTATAGCTGAATTTTGATTGTCTTCACGTGACTTGACATATATAGCTGGATTTTTGATTGCCTATACTATCGCTATAAAATTAGCTACCTCAACAAAGTTTCTCCTTTTGGGCACATATTAACAACCCACATCTAACTATTTATAGTTTTTGTGTAGCGGTAAAATTGTGGTAGCCACTATTTTGCCTGCTCAAAATGTTTGTTCCAACTAAGTATATATATGTTTGTGTTCTCATACACTCTTAGCTTGCTTTATTTTAAGTTTTCCTTGAACCCGTGCAGACACAAAAAATTATATCTAGTTATTTATGTAGATGTAATAGTTCTTCCTTGGAATAAATTGAAAGATGGTAAAACAATAAATTATGAAAACGTGAGGAGATCATAAATTAGTGACAGGTTAATTGACGTTTAGTGGGTTAATAAAGAGATATGGTCACTATCTATATCATGGTACATATCACGCGTTTATAGAAGCTATGAGCATTTTCTACGCAACTTAAAATTTATCGAAATATACAAATATTAATGTGAACTAACGATAAAGATAAGTGTTTTTGATATTTTTAAGTCTCAATTGGTATTATTTGATCGTAAATGAAAGGTTTTGTGTGAGTATTGCTAATTCATGTTGCTTTGTTATAACAAGAACACACAAATTGAATACAAGAGCTGAAAATAGAGGAAAAATGATATAAATCTTATATGATACTGCATTGTCAATTACATCATGGAGTTCCAAGAATATTATGATACATTCAAACTTACACCTTAAAACAATGTGATGCAACAAACATAGCAGAATCCCAATGGAAATAAGCAATTACGTGATTGATAATCTAATTTCTATTCCGTGACAGTAGAAAAGATTGTCATGATAGTATGACTAGAATTCAAGTAACAAACTTGCAGTCCCTACAATCCTACACCATCATTCAACATTATTCAAGAGTTAAACAATTTATCTCCATATAATTTTTAAAATATATAATTTTTATTTGAAAAATTTTTAAAATCTATATTATAATTCACTTTAAAAATTGAATATAATTCGTATAAGTGACAAGAAAATAAATAAATGAAATTGAAGAAGCAACACAATAATTTTTTAAAAAACCAACACATTCCAATTGGAATTTTGGTGTCCAAAAAGAGAATATACTCATCTTTGAGAAAATATTACCACCATGCATGCTAAATAAAGCTCTACTAACCATTAAAATCACGCCACGTGTCAATTATCATGATTGGCGTTACCCGATCATAGATCGGACTTTGACCCACCCACCCCACCCTATTAGCCACCCACTACTGACTATTTATACGGGTAAACCGAAATATTGTGCTCTTTAGACGGAGCTAATCCCATTCTCCTGAAAAGAAATTCCGCCACTTCTTCCCGGTAATGCATCTTCTTTTTCCTCTTTACATCTGCTTTTTGTGATTTCTGCTTAGGTTTGTAATTTGTTTTATAAGCAATCGTCGTTATCTGTTTAGCAAATTGAAGGATTATTCGTTTTTTCTGTCAAGACAGATCTAGATTTGAAAAAAAAATCACTTTCTTCGTAAAATTCTGTGTTCGTATATACCTTTTTCGTCAAAATTCTTCTTATTTTAATGTGTTTGGTTCAGATCTCGTACTTTTCATCAAGTTCTCTTTGTTTTGTTTGTGATGTTGTTTAGATCAGTGAAAGAGATAATTCCGTTGATTTTATATGCATAAGGTTGAAATTTGATAGTTTTGGTACAATGTAGTGTTTGAATAGTTGGAACTGGTGTTGAATTAAGTGAATTTATTGGATCTGAATAAGGAGATAACTAACCAGTGTGGTACATTCTAAACAATGTCCTAATTTTGTTTGTTCGTCTGGTGGATTGAAAATGGAAATGCTGAAGGAAGATCAGCCTAAATTTTGAATAGGACTAGATAAGTGAAAGGAAAGTAATTTAATAAATGATTGGTTGTGTTGACTCGATGTGCTATTGAGTGGATTTTCCTAATATGTGGAAACAGTGCTGTTGAGTTTATTTTTTGTCAATTGTAACTTGCCTTTTAGGAGAAGAGAAACTATTAATGTTTAGTAGTAGGTGAATTCTTATGTTAAATCCTGATTTTGGGTGTATATATAAGCCAGATGTTGTATAATCACGCAGAAGACTTGAGAGAAATTTTGTACAATGATGCTGGAGATTAAAACGTACACTGGATAGTGCAGCATATTTTGTCTGCTGATTTTGTTTTTGCGTGGGAATGTCAGTGAATTGCACGGGATAATGAAAGCATATTTCATCTGTTGATTATGTTTTTGTGTGGTAATTCTATAGAAGTAGACTGCACAGTGCATTTTCTAATAAGGATCTCAATTATATTATTCTGTGTATGTGTATGGATAAATCTACCAAGTTACGTTTCTTTGTTCTCTTGAATGATGCGATGAATTTATTCAAAGTACTTTCTTCTTTATAATTGAACAATTTTGAACTTAATGGCTGATATTACCACTCTTCCTAACTCATGGGCCAACAATTTGGAATACTGGTATTTGACCATTAATTTGTTTTGAACTGATAAGTTCTTCTAGAGTGCTAGTCTTATTTGTGCGAAGTACTTGGTAGTAATTTGAATGTCTGTACACTGCGTTGAATACTATGTTAGTATGCATCCTTTGCGGGTTTCCTTCCAGTAATTTCTGTTTTCTGAAGTATTAACAGGACTTACATTCAACTTTACTACATCTTCCTAACTTGCTCCTCATTCTTTGTTTCGACGTGTATGACAGATTTGACTTCAGAATCTTCATGAATACTAGAACTACTGTGGTATCTGCAGTTTCCTGTAAATCGGGAAACAAGAACGGCTTCTTCTGCTGGATTTTGTTGTGCTTGCTTTCTAAGTTCTTTAAGACTGCTACGCTGAACGTGCACTCATTTGAAGCATTTGGAAAGGCTTGCCTACCATAGTATTAGTATTTGTCCATCTACATCCGTCAAAGAGCTGCTGGAAACATGGTTTCTTCTCAGCTCTTTGCTCCGACAAAAACAAACTTGCAAAAATCTTTCCACCGGCAATTGCTTTTACCACTGGGTGCCCCCGGTTTGGTTCCTTCTGAGCAGGTTGAACTCGATTTCTCTGATGTGTTTGGTCCTCCTCCGTGTCTGGCCTCAAATGAAACAAGTAATGGAATTTCTGAGGGTGTGGTGTTTCCAGCAGATATGAGTGAGCTTGTCTATGATGATCCGGAGATTGTACACAGTAGATCACATTCTTTGGTTGGTCCTTCTTCATATAAAAATCAGGTACTGAAACTTGGGAGGCTCACCATTCATGAAGCAGAAGATTCGCTGGAACTGATAGAGAATGTTATCGAACAGACAATTAAGGAAGACCAGGAGCTATCTGTCAACGACTCAGCAAAAGGTGGGACTGTATGTCTTGAAGATTTTGAAGTCATGAAAGTTGTTGGCCAGGGTGCATTTGGGAAAGTATTTCAGGTTAAAAAGAAGGGTACATCAGATATTTATGCAATGAAGGTGATGAGGAAGGATAAGATTATGGAGAAGAACCATGCTGAATATATGAAAGCAGAAAGAGATATCTTGACAAAGATAGATCACCCATTTGTTGTCCAGCTTAGGTACTCATTTCAGGTGATTTCCTAGATCTCTCATTCAATAGGTCTCTAATCATTGCCCAACCACACAAGGATAGTACTGTATTACAATCTTTACAACTGTTGATTACAATTCAATCTTTCAACTTTGGAGCTCTTTTTGATCATCAAACACTTTTTTCATGGTTTTAACTTGCAGACCAAGTATAGGCTTTACCTTGTGCTCGACTTCATTAATGGTGGTCATCTCTTCTTTCAGCTCTATAAGCAAGGCCTTTTCAGGTAGATTTTCCCTTCCTTCTATCTGTTTCTTTGTGAAAGCTGAAACTATGAATTAAGTTATTCCTGCTTTGCTTCTCAGAGAGGACCTGGGACGAATTTATGCAGCTGAAATTATATCTGCAGTGTCTCACCTTCATGCAAATGGAATAATGCACAGGGATCTCAAACCGGAAAACATTCTAGTGGATGTGGATGGCCATGTATATTCACCTCTCCCCTCTCTCGGTTTCTGTGTGTAGATGGACTAGCGTCTTCACACATCTGATTTTTTCTTCTTTGCATGTAAAGGTTATCAATTTAATTTCCTCAATCCCCTTACTTGTTGTAGGCCATGTTGACTGATTTTGGACTTGCCAAGGAATTCAAAGAGGACACAAGATCAAACTCCATGTGTGGAACAGTAGAGTACATGTCACCGGAGATTGTTCTTGGGAAGGGCCATGATAAGGCTGCAGATTGGTGGAGTGTAGGAATTTTGTTGTTTGAGATGCTCACGGGCAAGGTCAGTATCTATATTCATGTATCTGCACATATAGCTGGAGAACAAATTCCTTTTGTCACAAGTCTTAGCCATTACCTAATCATTTTCTTATGAGAAAAATCC
Source organism: Solanum raphanifolium (assembly GCA_036250405.1). Lineage (NCBI taxonomy): Eukaryota > Viridiplantae > Streptophyta > Magnoliopsida > Solanales > Solanaceae > Solanum > Solanum raphanifolium. The sequence goes on from JAJOOE010013904.1 coordinate 30,672, forward strand.
TGCACCGATAATGTTTGTAGACTTGCTTTAAGAGCCACATGCTATTCCAACAAGGTTTTTCTCTGATTTGACCTATTCCATCAATCTCATTAAACTAAATTCACATATGATGAAATAAAGGGTGTCCTATGGTGATTTCATCTGAACATGTAGCCTCTTTAATTTGGAGGCCTATTTACTAAATAATTTATGATATATCACTTCTATCAACTGTGGGGCATGGAAGGAATCTATCATTAGCAGAAACAATTGGACTCTTTTACAAATATTTAGATCTTTCGGACCTCAGGAAACTCTTCAGTTGTACATATATTTTCCTGGAAAGAGAATGCCGCATCCTTCAAAAAATTCAACTGTACATTCCTTGCTAATGCTTTGTTTTTCTGTATTCGCAGCCTCCTTTCACTGGAAATAGGCAAAAGATTCAGCAGAAGATAGTTAAGGACAAATTCAAGATGCCAGCCTTTTTGTCCAGTGAAGCACATTCCCTTCTTAAAGGGGTAATTTTCCTTATATCCTCTTATTCTCTTTGCAAGTCTCGTTGAACTGTAGTTCACTTGTACTGTTGCAGTAAAAACCAGATGAGATTATCCTTTTTGTCCTCACACTCACACCCTTGTTTTAATTAAAGATGGTACTCCCTTTATCCCGTTTTATGACAATTTTCTTATTAAAGAAAAACACATTTCTATTTTTGAAAACAATTTACTTTAAATTTCTCATTTTTCCCTAAATGAGAAGTTTTTATAGCCATACCAATGCCATGACATGTTTAATACCACTAGTTTCAAGTCTTAAACCCACACAAATGTTATTTATGATGGGGGTTTAAAACCACAAGTTTAGAAGTCTTCATTTCTTTCTCAAACCTCACTTTGAGTCAAACTACGCAACTTAAATCAGGATAGTGAGAGTATCTTAACTTGTTTACGGTTCTATAGTAATGTCATGCCTGCCTTAGTTAGAGCTATGCTGCTAGATGTGTTCTCAGATGATTTTTTTGTTCTTGACCATTTCTGTAGCTGCTGCAAAAGGACCCAACTAAAAGGCTTGGCAGTGGGCTGAAGGGAAGTGATGAAATCAAGGACCATAAATGGTTCAAGCCAATCAACTGGAAGAAGTTGGAGGCAAGAGAGATGCGGCCAAGTTTCCGTCCTGAAATTGCTGGAACACACTGCATTGCAAATTTTGACAAGTGCTGGACAGATATGTCATTGGTTGATTCTCCAATTTCGAGTCCAAAGGATAATTCAGACCCTTTTCAGGGTTATACTTTCGTGAGGCCTGCTGCTTCCTTTCTCCTGAGAAGCAGTCCCTTGTGCTAGGATGGTTTGATGAGATAGCACTTTATGTTGTTCCATTTTCTTCTCTAGGACGTAGTAGCCAGCTGAGTTCATTCGTTGGGTGAATGAAACCTATCCTTCTATTCCATTATTTAAGTTGTTTCAATTTCTGTTATTGATTCAGAGACTCCTTATCTTAGACCTTCCATCAGGTGCATGACACTAAGGTTTGGTAAGGTTGTTTGTACTTTAAAATTATAAGATTCGTGGCTGTGTGCACTTTGAAAAAAGAAGAAGAAAGATCTTGTTTTTCACTTCCCTTGATAATATCTATTTGGTCTATCGAAAACAACCTCTTATAGAAGTAGGGTTGTGTACACACAATCCTCTTTAGACTCCACTTGTGGGATTACACCAGTATGTACGTTGTTCTTAAATGTATTTGGGTTTTGGGGAAGGAAAAGACGAGCGATTGAAAAAAAAGAATTACTTCTTTACAAGATGTATATGTTTATTGACCTATCATGGTTTAACAAAGGCAACATGTTTCATAAGGAAGAACGAAATTCTAGCTCTTTTTTTTTTGGTTCTCATTTTATTATACAATGACGAAAATAAACAACAAAAGGCAGCTTGTATTAACTTCATGACCATGCTTTACATATAGATACAACTTTTCTTTATTGGTGTTTTACATACCTTATGCATACACTTTGGGTTATTGTTGTTTCTTACATGACAAACTGGATACACGTTCCACAGAAGATACATATATGTAGTATTTTATGGGTCGTGCAAACATTGACATACCTTCAACATGTTAAAGCTCTTCATGTAACTGGAAGTTGTCAAGGGCATGTTTCTTCTTGCAACCCCAGTGGCATTTCCAGGAGCAGAGGGAATTGTAGGTATTTAGCCTCTTAGAATGAAGAGATACGATGTTCGAGGTTGAAAGTGCCTTTGAAAGTACTATTGCATAACCATCATCCATGTAATCTGTTCCTTCTGGAAACACTTGCCACAAAAGACTTCCACCTCCAGCCCCTCCTTTCTTAGTAGAATTCAATAGTATTGTGTAAACTGTACTGATTAGTGAGTCTCTGAAAGTTGAATTGTAGCCAGGGTCTTTTGCAGAAACACCGAACTCTGAGAATACCACTGGCATGTTGAGATAGTTCTCTGCGTCATCAATGTGTGCTTGCATCCATGTCTTGGTGAATCCAATATGAGCATCAGAAATCTCTTGTGAAATCCTGAGGCATATGCAGAATGTTAGTGGTATTGCAGTATGAATGATGCTGCAATAGTTCAGTGTGCTTACCAAGAGTCGGGATATATGTGAGCTGAGGCGAAATCAACTCCAAGAACCTGATGGTTTCTAATGAAGTCAGTTCCGACTTGTTGAGCATAGGAGTTTGGGTTGATCTGAGCTTTATTAGGAGTCGAGGGACCATAGAAACCTTCCAGTCCGATCTGCACCAAATGCTTCGGATCTATTGTCTTCACATAAACTGCCATTTCTTCTATCCAAGCCTAAAGATATCAAACAGAACGATATTTAAGTTGCAAGTGCAAACATAGTTATTTGCTTTGACAATAAACTTTTGATGAGTTATAGCTAGTAGTTTAAGTGTGACAAACATGCAGTTTATCCCCAGAAGGATCTGATTCACACCGCGGCTCATTCATCAGTTCCCAACCGAAAATAGTAGGGTCATCCTTGTATGTCATGTTGGTAAAGGTATTAACTCTATTGAGCACAGCCTGCAGAAAACAAATTCATGCTTGACAGTTAATACAATGCTGCATTGTGAAGACGACAAAATTTACAAGTCTCCTTTACTTTCTTAAACTCCGTGCCAAGTCAAAACCATATAAACACATTGAAACGGAGGGAGTACTACAGAAGAAATATTTATAATGTGTTGCTGTGATTACCTTCACATGAGCCTTGTAGTAGCTTTTGAGTGTGGGATGAGAGAAGAAGTCATCATCAGAAGTCAAATTCAGGCCAGCAGCTTTACCCCATTTTACATACTGCGATTTTCCACCGTATGCTTCCCAGTTGTTGACTAGTGACAGTATCAGCCTAATCTTGAATTTCTTGGCTTCACTCACCACAAAATCCAGGGCCTGAATAACAAAGAACATCGATACTTGTTAGCTTCTCTGTTTAATCAGAAAATGTTGTTCTAATTTGTCTCTGCAGCCTGATCAGATGAAGCAATGAAGATAGTCCTTTGAATGTTAGCATATGTATACAACAACAACGATCACTATGTCTCAATCTAAGCAAGTTGGGATCGGATATTTGATTCCCTACTGACTATGTTGCCTCAAGCATTTGAAGGTTAGCATAGGTGTATACAGGAAATATGGGCTACAAGATAAGCAAGCATACCTTGAAAACGTCTTCGTCATAAACAGCAGGAGTTTTCTGAAGAGCACGCCATTGGCCATCATTAAAAGCCCAAGTTCGGCATACTGATAGACCGACAGCAGATGCCTGCTGGAACACCTCAGTAACTTTTCCCCTTGTGGACTGATCAGCAGCAAACACCATCAACCAGTAAGTGTTGAATCCATTCACATAGAAAGGTTGGCCATTCAACACAAATTGGTTCCCGCTCTTCTGTACCATCGTCCACGCTGCTCCATCTTCCATCCCTCCCCTGTCACATCAAATCCAACAAAATGCAAAATCAAAATTAGAGAAACAAACAATTCTCTGCAACATAACAAGGAAAAAAAGAAGAGAAATGCTAACTCATTCCCAGCTTCATCAAACGGAGCAGAATTTACGTTCTTTATGAACATAACAAGTACAAAACTAGCAGCCAGAAAAAGGAACTTAGAACTAAAACTCTGCTTATGGCTGACCATATTGGCAAGTGAATGGACAAGTTGAGATTATCTTGAACAACATAATATATATATAGATGCACAACAGGATGTTTCCGAGGTTGTTCTGTATAAGCAACAAGCTTATGATAATAGACAGAAGTGTTCTTGAGGGAATGGTCAAAGCTACCTTGAAAGCAAAGATCCATTGTCCCTTCAACTAGTGACATCATATTGATCATATTTCCATTCTTTTCTCAAAACATTTAAAATGATTTATCGATATCGATCAAATTTATAACTATGACATTAAGTAGTAAACCAGAATATTAAGTTTGTGATGGATGGCTTTCAAATTTGGATCAAATGTCTTTATCAATAGAAAACTTTGTGAAAAATTATAAACCAAACTCCTCAGCAATCAGCAATGATAACATCTTAACTGTCATATGGGAAGTGGTCCTTGGCTTCAAAGCATTAGAGATGGAGCATCATTAGTATAAATCTCTAAAAAACAAAAAGACAGAAAAATGTGCATACTTATTGAAATTCACTATACTGCAAGTTCCTTATAGAATATGGATCAAGAGGACAAAAAACTTCTCTAATATATTAAAGAAAGAAGGGTTAGGCCTTGTTAAAAGATAAAGCACTAAAAATTATTCATGAATCACGCCTCTGTTTCAATTTATGTGTCTTTAACTTATCTTTTCAAAAAGATTGTCATTAATCTATATTTGATCACTAAAAAGTGTTATTATGTCCTCCGGGGGACTGGACTCGACCAAGAGGTTCTTTGTTTTGCCCGCTCATTTTACTTCCGTACAGGAGGAAATGAGATTCAAATCCATGATTCAATCTTCTTGTATGTTTGATTTAGCAAACTAATGCCTTAAGTTTTCCTTTAATTTCAACCCCCACATTATCATGTTTTAAGACGACAAGATTGAACAAGCATTTTTGGAAATACTATAACATCTTTAGTTTAAGATCAACAAATTCATAACTCTCTTTTATTTTCATATCTCCGTGTACAATCAAACTAAGACACATAAAATAAAACGGGTAAGTATATATGACTAGTTCGAAATGATCACCATCAAACACAAGATTCAAAACTGATAACTTCTTATACTTTAAGGCATCTTGTTTCCTTTATCTGCACTCTTTCATTTGCTACTTACAGTAAGAAGTGTTATTAAAGTGAAAAAGTAAGAATATCTTAAAAAAAAGGACCAAAGTGGAAATCTAACAGAAAGCCCTCATTATCTCATAGGAGTTGAAATCATCAAACACAAACAAAGAACAACTTGTATTTTCTTTATGATACTAGAAACTTAGGAATGCCCATTGTTCCTAATAAGTGATCCTAGGATGCAAGCGATTCAGGATTTGGAGTTTATGAGTTTCTATAACGATCTTAAATTACATATAGAATAGTGTTGGTATCGAAATAACATAAAGTCATACGGAAGCTAACAATTACAAACTTTGAACAATGGAAAATCAGACACAAAGAGAAGTATACTAGGTCAATTGACCTACATCTAAAGAAAGACTAATTTAATGACTATATTGTGGATGCTATTGTGTCGTCTATGAAAATCTTTTTCGCCAAAAAAAGATAATTGTTATTCACCCTGACTATATTTAGTGAATTTAGTTCTATATATATACATGATCTAACTATTACTAGAACATAAAGAAAAAGTTGGTACAAAAAGAAGAGTTCAAAACTATTGTAAACTCTAACAAGTTAAGGATAACTCCAACCTAAGTAAACATCAAAAAGTAAGATTAGTAACATGAAAATGACTAATAATTTTTATTATTTAGGCAATATAAATGACTAATAAATCATAAAAAGAAAACAAATGAATATGTACCTCAAAATTTTACAAAAAATGATATGTAGTAATTTCTTGCAGAGAAGCAAAAGCCCATCATACCACCAACAATTTGTTGTTACAAGTTTTGAAGGTCCATTCCTATCCCCACTCATACTTTTAATAATTTTCTTAAAAATAGTAAAAATCTCAAAATATTTCTAGAGTATGAACAAACAATTGATGAATAGCAAGAAATGGAAAAACTTTCACTATTTATGTTTCTTTTTCTAGTATAAGTACTAGAAACAAAGTGTACCGACATACTTATACTTTTCTTATTTAAATTCTTTTTCTCCTCTTCTTCTTCTTTTAATAGAAAAAACAACTCACTCTTATTTTGTCTTTTTCTTGGAGTAGAGGAAGGAGAAATAGATGAATCCACAAATAGCGTGAAAGTTCAAATACTCAATTTATTGAGCTCTTAAAATTTTTATTTTCGTGAAAGTAACCATACATTTGTTTTGCACGAATCTTATTGAATTATGCCATAATTCGCTTCTTCACATAAATTTATTTATCTAATTTTATTTTGATACAAATATAATTTTTTTAAAAAATTTTATGATTTTAAATAAAAGATACATTAAATATATTAAAATGTCATTTAATCTTTTAATCTTAAACATATTAAAACGTCATTTAATCTTTTAATCTTAAATATATTATGTAAAAAATTAAAAATTATTGAAAAGAAATGAGACATTTAAAAAAAAAAAAAAAAACTAAAGAAATAGAACAAAACAATATCTATTTGATTATTTTCAAACTAATCTCTTAAAGAATATAAAATAATTAAAAACATCCCTGAATAAAGAGTATCTATGAAAAAAAATCACAATTTTTTAGTTATTTTTTAAAAAATTAATTCACTTATGAAAAAAATCTCAAAAATTCAACCCTCGAAATATTTCTTGAAGAGGGAAAAAAAACAAATAAATTGAGGTGCAACATAAAAGCTCAAAGGACGCAAACCGTTCATATTTTCTTGAATTATCTTTTACCCAAAATTCCACTAAAAA
>JAJOOE010013905.1:0-27832 GCA_036250405.1 Solanum raphanifolium
TTGGACAAAGAATTCAAAGGCTAGATATATAGTCTTTATGAAATAGAGTTTCTAATTATAATTATAACTTTATAGATGCACTCATGATCAAATATATGTAAGAGTAATTTTGGGTTTGACTACTAAAACACTGAATCAAGCAGCCTATCAATTATCATTATCTAGGGTAATAATTTCCTATTAAGGGACTTAATGTATTACCTATGAAAAAGAAATGATATATCAATCAATTTTGGGAGTAAAGCAATTTATATATACCTTTATCATTAAAAATGACTTAAATATATTATTTTTTATCTATAAAAGTAAAAAGAAAAAAAAAAATTTTTTTATTAAATAAAACTCATAGGGATTTATTTAACCCTTGTGGCAAAGTTAAAGAATATACTTGATATTTCTCATAGATAGGTTTTTGCCTTCTTTAATCCAACAATTAATTTAAAATTACTATCTTGATAATCAAATTTACTTTTTTCATTATTTCTTGTAAAATCTATCATAGATATTTCAATTTTTTTATACATATAAAAAATAAATTACAATATAATCGCAATAAAATTGTTTTAATTTTTTTAATTATTATTTTTCTTTTATTCCGTTCACAGTTATTTCTTTTTTTGTATTCACACTAAAGAATGAAGAAAAGAAAACCTTAGATAATGACTCTTTACGTAGTTTGTCACTCTCTCTCTTTCTCGTGTTAACTCACTATATATGATATGACTGACTTTGCAACTAACACAGATTTATTTTAGGAATTATATTTTGCTCTTACATTACAATAGACTAGAACTAGGAATCCATGAGAGTTAAATGGTACTTAACATTTATTTATATAGGGTATTCATATAAAATTACATAAATTTGAAAAATGTGAAATCATGTTTTGAAATTCTCAAATCAAATTTTTTTATTTTGGTGAATTTAGGATTTCATCTTATGATTTGATTTTATCTTGTGATTTCAAATCATCTAAGATGAAATTATGTGTTCAAACACCTGTTAAAAATTTATGTACAAATACATATCATAATATTATTGAGTTGAAATAAATATTGAGTACGAATATTTTTTTACCAAGTTAAAAGGGGGAGGAATTCGATCCTAGCTACACCAATAGAGTGATGACTTCAAACCTCACTGTTGAAAACAAGTTCGGGGTATTTTCACCAAAACCAAAAAAAAAAAAAAAAAAAAATTATCTTGTAGTAAAGTGAATGGAAGATGCAAATATGAAAGTTCTTAAAAAAATGCCTTTTCCCTTCTTATCTAGTAAAACCTGTCTTCCCTATAATCTTGAAAAAACACATATTTTACCTAGTTAACCTACGGTTTTATTAGCATTCTTTCATTCTTATGGGCTTCTAACTACTTTTTTTTTACTTATATAAATTTGACTAGATTATGAGCTAATTATTTAGATATATTCTAATTTGTAATATTATATATTTTACCAGATTTTGGTGTGTCTAGATACGTTCAGATACGTCCAAATACATGAGGTCAAAATTAGGTATAATTTGTTCTAAATACATTGTATCTAAATTGATTTGCAGATATCTAGGATACAAAACAAATCTTGCTCTCTTCCCTTGCCTCTCTCCCATCACGCTCACCACTCTCTTATGTATCTAAGTATATCTTCTTCAATATATAACTAAAATTAAAAAACTCTTAATTAGTAGTAAGATATGTAATATTTTAAAAGTATAAATAATAATGGTATATATGATAGTAAAGTATACCTAATTATGTAGTTTTTTCATGTTTTTGGTAATGGACCAAATAATTCAAAGGATTTTATTTTTTTGGTCACAAGATCATGCATGTATGTATATTTAATTACTATAGTGGAAGTGGTCAGGTAGCCTTCCATTTGTTATCAGACAATTATTTTGACCATAATAAATTAGAGTTTAGCTGGCTACACTTTATGTAATTCATATCTTTCCAAAATTCTACCTTACTCGAATTAATTCAATACGATTTAGGTGTGGTTGAATCGAACTGAATTTGGTCAACCTAATTTGGATGCTTTGACTGTACTTATGCTAAGAAATAAAAGATGATGGGATATATGTTAAAAGAAAAAGATACTACTACTATATATAGATTAGTATAGAAATTAAGATACTAAATAATTTAATAAAAAGTTGCGTATAAGTTTGCCACGAACAATATAATTGTAATACAATGTATCTTGAGCTAATTAATAGTACATATTACTTAACAAAATTTAAGTTCTGTACACGGTTAATATTAAATATTCACACCACATACCAAATTTACATATCATATATAATATGTACTCTTTATAACAAATTTGATATTATAATTAGATAGTATTGTTGGGTATGTAGCAAGAGTTAATGGGAAATGGAGGGAAGATGAAAAGAGAGGAATTTGGAAAGTTGGGAACTTGAAAAATCCTCTTATGCTTTAGTGAAAAGGCATTTCTCCCTCATCGGTGGTGGAAAGAAAAATAAAAGAGTTTAAATATAGAAACACTCCTATTAATTGTTAAAAGGGTTGGAAAGAGGGACCCCCCTAGTGCCGTCTTCGGCTTCGGCTTTGAAAAATGATCAATCGAGAGATTATTTTTTAGACAAAGTTTGTTTTAATTATTTAGTTAATTAATTAAATTAAATTAAATGACCAAAACGTTTCAATTAATTAGTTAATTAACCAAAACGTTTCGGTTATCCAGTTAATTGACCCACCCGACTCGGATCAGCGCGCGACCCATTTTATTTAAATTCTTTCCTATTTTATTTGAATTTTCCGTCGTTGGAAGTGATTGTTCTGAAAGGTTGCAACTTTCAGAAACAGCCATGACCGTTTGAAAGGTTGCAAACTTTCATGAATGGTCATGTGGATTCTGAAAGGGTTGCAACCTTTGGGAACTAGTTCCTCTTGCCTATAAATACATTGATTCTTCAAATTTTTTCCTTACGAATTTTTCTGATTTCTTCTTCTTTTTCTTTATAAAGTTTCTTCGTGTACTTTACTGTTGTTGAGTGGTTCGCTGACACCAGAGTTTTGGGTGGGGTATCAATACACTGGTGATTGAGATCATTCTATCCTGAGAGGACATATTCCAAATCAAACCTCGGATACTAGAGGGGAGTAATTTCCTTAAGGGGACACTGTGCATTCAGTGGGCTTGATCTTTTCTGTTCTGTCTTTTTCCAGATTCTGGTATGTTTTACAGATTTTAGTTGTTCTGAATTAATATATGTTCTTTTGTTCTTACTGGTTCGTTAAAACTTTGGTTACTTCGTGTTTCTGCAAAGTTTATTGGAATCAGTAATTCTGTTTTAAACACAGATTGACAACAATCTTAAGGAAATTATTTTATTTTATTTTAATCTGTGTTTCTGGTGGAGACAAAAACCTTCGTAGTTTTATACTCCTATTAAGTTTGCAATTTAAGTTATTGCTTACTGAGTCATTTGTATCAATTTCTGTTTTTTACAGATTCTGATTATGAAATGGCAAATGATAATGTGATTGTGGTTGTTGCTGCACCAACCCGAGCTGTTGTACCCCCAGCAGAGAAACCTGGAAAACTCTCTGGTGTGAATTTCAAAGGATGGCAGAAATGGGTATTTTTCTGGCTTACCACTCTTGGTCTACAGAAATTTACCAATGAAGTAACTTAAGTTTTTGCTGTTGAAATGCCAAACAGAGAAAAGTTCATGATTATTGAAGCATGGAAACATGCAGACTTCCTATGTAAGGGCTACATTTTGAGTGCTTTAGAGGATGACTTATATAATGTCTATAGTGCAATGACAACTTCGAAAGAATTGTGGGATGCACTTGAGAAGAAATATAAGACAGAAGATGCATGCTTGAGTGTTTGTGGTCGCAAAGTTTTTAGACTATAAAATGTCAAATAGTAAAATTGTTGGTTCACAAGTGCAGGAACTTCAACTTATTTTCCATGATTTGATTGCTGAGGATATGGTAGTAAATGAAGCTTTTCAAGTGGCTGCAATGATCGAGAAGTTGCCTCCTTCGTGGAACAATTTCAAGAATTATCTAAAGCACAAACGTAAGGAAATGAAGCTTGAAGATCTTGTGATTCGGCTCAAGATTGAGGAAGATAACAAGATCGCCGAAAAGAAGTCTCGTAAGAGTTCGACAATAATTGGAGTTAATATTGTTGAAGAAGCTCCTACTAAAGGCAAGAAGAGAAAGAAGTCCAACGGACAGAAGTCAGAACAAGCCAAGAAAAAATTCAAGGGCAATTGTTATAACTGTGGTAACGCTGTTCACAATTCTTCTAACTGTCGTGCTCCAAGAAAGGACAAAGACAAAGACAAAGGCAAAAGTCAAGCAAACATCATGGAAGAGATGGAAGATGTAGATGACCTATATGCAATGATCTCGAAATACAACTTAGTTGGAAATCCCAAGGAGTGGTTTCTCGACTCAGGTGCCACTCGACATATTTGCTCTGCGAAAGAAGCCTTTGCAACGTACACTCCTGCTGAGTTCGATGAAGATTTGTTCATGGGGAACACAACAACAACAAGGATTGCAGGAACTAGGAAAGTTATGTTGAAGATGACATCTGACAAGGTGTTACTCTGAACAACGTTCCTACTATTAGGAAGAATTTAGTTTCTGCTGCACTGCTCGTTAAGAATGGGTTTAAGTGTGTCCTAGTTAGTGACAAAACTGTAATAAGTAAGAATGAGATGTTCTTAGGAAAGGACTACCTCACTGAGGGCCTCTTCAAACTGAATGTAATGGTTATTGACAGTATTAATAAGAATTCTGCTTCTGTTTACTTATTAGAGTCAAATGATTTATAGCATGCCCATTTGGGACATGTAAATTACAAAGCCTTGCGGAAATTGATTACTTTACAAGTATTGCCTGATTTCAAATGCGATAAATCGAAATGCAAAATTTGTGTAGAAACTAAGTTTGTTAAACATCCTTATAAGTCTGTTGAAAGAAATTCAAAAACCTTTAGACTTAATTCACACAGATATATGCGATATGAATTCGACACCATCACGTGGTAGGAAAAAGTATTTTATAACTTTTATTGACGACTGCACTTGATTTTATTATGTATATTTGCTTAATAGTAAGGATGGAGCAATTGATGCATTTAAGCAATACAAAAATGAAGTGGAGAATCAATTGAATCTAAAGATAAAAATGATTCAGAGTGATAGGGGTGGAGAATACGAATCTCCTTTTGCAGAGATATATTTGAAATATGGTATTATTCATCAAACTATTGCACCTTATTAATGTGCCGCGAAATCATGACACATTTGATGCTTAATAACTATGAACTAATATTGGAATTAAATGATATTTTGGGAATATTTGATGGGTTTGTTAATTGTGTAGGCAGAATGTGGGTTGTACAGAAAAAGAAGAAAAATTGATGTCGACCAAGTGAAGTTCACGGCCAATGTAACAAACCGTTAACTTCATAATGGTCCGTGGTTGAGCTCGTGAAAGTGGGGCAGAACTGGGCCTTGAGAAGATGAAGAGCAAGAACAACCAAGTGAAGATCACGGAGGGGTATATGAGCCATTATCCTTACCACGGACCGTGGTACCTACCGTGAAGCTGAACCAGTATAAAAGCAGGAAAGAGTTGAAAGAAGGTTGAAGCCCAAGTGAAGACCACGGGTGATTTCACGGGCCGTGGTAGCTCTCGTGGTACATTTTCCAGTGACCAAGTTTGAAGACCCACTATGGGGAAGCTCAAAGGCAAAACCACAAAGGTCTTCACGGATCGTGAAGACCTTGACGGGTCATGGTAGTGGCCGTGACAAGGCCCGACAATTCAGTCCTAACTTGATTAGGACTCATTTTAAACATTCTATTTTTGAATTACTTTAGGTCGTTTTGAAGGGGGGATTCATCATCAGATTTTTAGAGAAAAAAAAAGAACAGAGGCTTACTTTGAGTTTAAGATTTTGGGATTCATATTATCGTCATCGGTTGGAAGTTGTTCATTTCGATCATGAGATTATCAAGTGGTTGTTGATTTACCTGTTATTTTTGTAAGTACCTCTTAACATGTTTTCATTATCCAGTATTGATTCTTTGTGTAAAAATATGAGTGGCTAAACGTCACGATTGGGTGTGTGGGATCTATGATGACATTCTAATTGCGATTTCGTAAAATGAGTAAAAGGCAATCTTTGTTTACAACCTGTAGTTTACAGCTTTCATTATCATTTTAGTCTATTGAGTGCACGCTTTAGACATGCCTGTATCTGGTGTTTGTTCGAGAGAAAAGCATTAGTTGGGAAAAAGCTAAACTAAGTTTACGAATTGGAGTTAAAGTTGGATTTCGAGAGAAAGGATCTTTAACACCATATCAAATTAAGCGAATTCCAATATCGATAACACTTTAAGTTCGAGAGAATTAGAGTGAATATTATTTGATTAGGCTGAGAAGCGTTAGATTTATTTAAATTGCAAAGGTTCTATAAACATTGATTTACTTGACACTCAATTTACGGGAGGGCATTATAATCGATGTCATAGTGAACACAAAACCTGGTTTCCTTAAATTGATTGAATCAACTTACAACAAGATCTTTTTTGAACTGCATAACTAAGTTTTACTAGAATACTTTTCAATCAGACCCAAATTTACTTTCCTTGTTAATTGTTTAGGAAATAATAACGACAATTGAGTAAACGCGACAGTGAAACTTTATCTGTAAAGAAATTCTCTGTGGGATCGACCTCAACTCTGGTTGAGTTCTGTAAATTAACAACGACTGTTTACATTCCTTATATGGGGTGTAAGTTTAGACGTATCACTTATACAGCACAATCAAATGGTATGGCGGAATGGAAGAATAGAACATTAAAGGAAATGATGAATGCCTTGATAATCAGTTCTGGTTCACCGCGAAACCTGTGGGGGGGAAGCCATCCTTACGGCTAACAAAATACTCAATAGGGTACCCCGAAGCAAAACACAATCGATTCCATATGAGTTATGGAAAGGAAGGAAACCCAACTTGAAATATTTCAACGTGTGGGGGTGTCTAGCTAAGGTAGAGGTTCTTTTACCCAAGAGGGTGAAAATTGGACCCAAAACAGTGGACTGTGTATTTATTGGATATGTTGTGAACAGTAAGGCTTGTCGGTTTTTGGTTCACAAATCTGATAATCCTGAAATTCATGTGAATACGGTAATTGAGTCCGACAATGCTGAGTTTTTTGAACATATTTATCCATATAAAATTGAATGTGAGTCGACAAGTGAAAGACCTAAATGACCACAGGAAGAATCAACGGAAAATACACTACCTAATGAGGATCCTAGGCGTAGTAATCGCCAACGGAAATCTACTTCTTTCGGACCAGATTTTGTGGCATTCTTGCTTGAAAATGAGCCTCCAACATTTAAAGCAGCTATGTCTTCATCTGAGTCAATCTATTGGAAAGAAGCAGTCAATAGTGAGATCAAATCAATTTTAAGTAATCATACTTGGGAATTGGCTGATATTCCTCCAAGAAATAAACCTTTAGGATCAAAGTGGATCTTTAAAAGGAAAATGAAAGCCGATGGGACTATTGACAAATATAAGGCTAGACTTGTAGTCAAAGGATACTGACAAAAGGATATATACTCTCCAGTAATAAGGATAACATCATTTAAGATGTTAATAGCACTAGCGGCAGTGCATGATCTTAAAATCCACCAAATGGATGTAAAGACAACCTTCTTAAATGGAGAGTTGAAGGAAGAAATTTACATGGAACAATTTGAAGGGTTTGTGGTTCTTGGTAAAGAAGAGAAAGTGTGTAGACTTGTGAAGTCGTTGTATGGGCTCAAGCAAGCACCTAAACAATGGCATTCTAAATTTGACCAAACAATATTGGCAAAAAGATTCAAGATTAACGAATGTGATAAGTGTGTTTACATTAAAAACGTTCCGAATCATAAAATCATTGTTTATATGTATGTTGATGACATGTTAATAATGAGTAAAAATATTGACGATATAAATGCTACTAAGCGCATGCTGTCCAGCAAGTTCGATATGAAGGACTTAGGAGTTGCTGATTTGATCTTAGGAATCAGGATTCTCAAAACTCCTCATGGACTAGCATTATCTCAATCTCATTATAGTGAAAGAATATTGGATAAGTTCAAGTACTTGAATTTCAATGTTGTCAAAACTCCAATTGATTTAAGCTTTACATTTCAAAAGAATGTAGGTGAAAGTGACTCTCAATTGGAATATGACAGAGTGTTGGGAAGTTTGATGTATATTATGAATTGTACGCGACCAGATATAGCATGTGCTATTAGCAAACTGAGTCGGTTCACCAATAATCCGAATCAAACTCACTGGATGGCAATGAAACGTGTGTTGGGGTATCTGAAACATACAACACTATGCTCTGCATTATAATAAATATCCTGCACTGATTAAAGGATATAGTAATGCAAATTGGATCACCGGGTCAAATGAAGTAAAATCCACAAGTGGTTATATGTTTACACTTGGTGGAGGAGCAGTCTCTTGAAAATTGTCCAAAAAGACATGTATCGCTCGCTCCACTATGGAATCTGAATTCATTGCCTTAGATAACGCTGGTGAAGAAGCTGAATGGCTCCGAAATTTCTTAGAGGATATTCCATTCTGGCCCAAACCTGTGGGACCTATTTACATACATTGTGATAGTCAATGAGCAATAGGTAGGGCAGGGAGCGTTATGTACAATGGGAAGTCTCGTCATATACGACGGAGACACAGTAAGACAACTACTCTCTAGTGGAATTATCACAATTGACTATGTGAAGTCAAGCGATAATGACGAGAAGGAGTTGCTCGGAAGGTAAGCACCTCTCACTTCCAACTCAAATGTTGCGAGTTCGAGTCACCAAGGGAGCAAAAGGGGTGGGAGCTCCTAGGGGAGGGTAAAAAAAAAGTCAAGCGATAATGTGTCAGATCCACTAACGAAAGGCCTAGTGAGAGAGGCAGTTGAAAGATTATCTAAAGGAATGGGTTTATGGCTTAGGACAAGTCAGCATGGCGGTAACTCTATCTAGTAGACTGGAGATCCCAAGACCTAGATTCAAGGAGAAAAATAAAGTTGTGACTGGTGGTTCGACATTGTCAATCAACTCAATCCATTCTCATAATGAAGACAATGTTTAAGAACAAGGTTAAGACTTTAAGGCTTGTTAATGAGTTAATAAAGCTTAAAGTTTTTAATGATTTGCTAAGTTTGACAAATTTGATCAAATAATGTATCTACGAGATGACACGGTAAGAAATCACTTATGTGAGTGTGAAGTGTAAGTCGCTTAGAAGAGAATTTTATGTCAAAAGCCTATTCTCTATACACTAATGAAACCAGAAGGTGTTCATGGCTGAAACGAACACAACCATAAGAACCATAAACGGTAAAGGGTTAATTGTGTGACATATGGTTGTCTAGGTATACACCAAAGCTCGACGGTTCAAAGATATCGCATCTACCGATTGACCGAGTATATCCGACATATGTTCACTATGGAAAGTCCAAGGGGAAACCTACTTATCCAGATGCAATTGATCCTTGCTTGTAAAGTACACACTCGTCTGTGCATTCCTTATGTTATAAACATTCCCCATTTATGTGGGGGATTCTTAGGAAGGTAGCAAGAGTTAATGGGAAATGGAGGGAGGATGAAAAGAGAGGAACTTGGAAAGTTGGGAACTTGAAAAATTCTCTTATGCTTTAGTGAAAACCCATTTCTCTCTCATCGGTGGTGGAAAGAAAAATAGAAGAGTTTAAATATAGAAACACTCCTATTAATTGTTAAAAGGGTTGGAAAGAGGGACCCCTCTCTCGCCGTCGTCGTCGTCGCTCGCTTGGCTCGTCTTCGGCTTTGGAAAATGATCGATCGAGAGATTATTTTTTGGACAAAGTTTGTTTTAATTATTTAGTTAATTATTTATTTAATTAATTAAATTAAATTAAATGGCCAAAACGTTTCAACTAATTAGTTAATTAACCGAAACGTTTTGATTATTCAGTTAATTGACCGACCCGACTCGGATCCGCGCGCTACGCATTTTATTTAAATTATTTCCTATTTTATTTGAATTCCCCACCGTTGGAAGTGATTGTTCTAAAAGGTTGCAACTTTTAGAAACAGTCCTGACCGTTTGAAAGACTGCAAACTTTCATGAATGGTCGTGTGGATCCTGAAAGGGTTGCAACCTTTCGGAACCAGTTCCTCTTGCCTATAAATACATTGATTCTTCAGATTTTTTCCTTACAAATTTTTCTGATTTCTTCTTTTTCTTCTGCACACAGTTTTTTAATGTACTTTAATGCTGTTGAGTGGTTCGTTGACACCAGAGTTTTGGGTATCCATTCTGTCTTTTTCCAGATTCTGGTATGTTTTACAGATTTTAGTTGTTCTGAATTAATATATGTTCTTCTATTCTTACTGGTTCATTAAAACTTTGGTTACTTCGTGTTTCTACAAATTTTATTGGAATCAGTAATTCTATTTTAAACACACATTGGCAACAATGCTCACAATCCATAAGGATGAGAAAAGAAGAGTCAACTAATTTGGGAGAAAATCATCATCTTATTTCTGCACAAGTGTCAATATTTATGCAATGGGAAGTAACTTATCAACAACTACTTTTACAGCTGGCATTTATCTTCTAGAATCTTCAGCTACTCACTAATAGAAATAACTAACTAATAATCCTAACTAACCAACTAATGATTAATAACAAGATTAAGTTAGCTAATCTAATCTCAATAGCCCCCCCCCCCTCCCCAAGTTGGAGGTGTGGAGAACACTGACAACTTCTGTAGTGCTGCAGAATGTTTAAACCCAGTCAGTGTCTTTGTCAAGATGTCTGCCAGTTGATTGTCAGAACCTATATGGTGCAATGAAATAACGCCCGCTTGTAGAAGATTTCTCACAAAATGACAGTCAACTTCAATATGCTTTGTTCTCTCATGAAATACAGGATTCCAAGCAATGTGGTGGGCTGATTGACTATCACAATTAGAGCTGTCAAAAAAGGACGGCCCAGCCCCACCTGACCCAAGCCTCGCATGCCAAGGAATTTGAAGGGCTAGGTCGGGTTGGCCCTTCATCCGAAAAGGGCTGAAAATGCTTAACCCAACCTAACCCTAGAAGGGCCGAGGGCTGGGGCAGGCTAGCCCATTTTTTTTTTTTCATTTCAAACTTATAATTCTACAACATCAAGAAAATGAGAAGATTTTCAAATCAAATGTGACAAACAATACTGTTTTTTAATAATACTAGCAAAAGGTCTAGTGTAATTAGTGTTGACAACCAATTTTAGACCTCCACAATGTAGATTAATCACCGAGCTTCCTAAATTCCATACGATTTGAAATAATTGGTTTTGATAAAGTTCAAAATATTTTTCAAGTTACTTTCAAGTAATTTTAGCATCTTTATAATTCTTAAGTAAAGATATATATATATATTATACAATTTTGTATATAATTAGCATATTTTATAAGTATTTCAAATATTATCCCAAAAAGATTTTAATATTAGTAAGTATTTTATTAAATTAGTTTAGTTTAAGTTATGGTTATAATTTTAAATCATTAGTTTGCCATTAAGTTAATTATTTTATTTCGTTAAAATTAAAAAGCTCGTTAATTAATTAATATTAATTCGTCTCATTTAGGATTTAGCCGATTGTTAATTTAACTCAATTTGACTATTTCTTAAACTCCAAGATCTAACCCATCTTTGACCTCACCTTAAACACATTTTAAGACCAAGTCTTGGGCCTTTCCTCGCATTTCTTTTTTCAACCCACCACCCTTTCCTTTACACCAAATTGACCCAGCCCACTGCTAATATAAAACTCCCAGGCCCAATACAACAATACAATACAATTAGCAACCCAACAACATACATTTCAATACCTACCAGCAATTTCAAAAGACCAGGAGCCGACCCAGTGACCCAAACCCCACCCATTTTCTATTCTAAAAAAAACCCAATTCCACTCTAACGTTAACATCAAAAGAATTTTGCCAGCCAAACGCGTGCAGTACAGATGCCATCTTCACGACATTTTCACGGAAAGAGGACACATCGTCCTGGCAGCATCAAACGCAGCAAACAAAAACATCAGTTCAAGTGGCATCTTCACGAAGTCGAGTTCACGACAAAATACACGGGGAATTCACGAAAAGCAGCAGCAGTAAGTGTATAATAGTACGCATCTTTTCTTTGTCTTCTTCTTCGATTCCCTCGACAATCAGTACGCATAGTACTGTTCCAACCTTGAGGCAGCCGCAATTTTCGTCCTTGTGGCTGCGAGATAGCTCCACGTATCACCTCAAGGACAGTTGATTCAATCAAGTCCGACCACCTTGCCTTCTTCCCGTTGGAATCTGTTGTGATTTAGCATTGAATCAACATATTCCCTCAGCTTGGGGAAGGATTTTGAAATTAAAAAATCTTGTGGGCCTTGGTTCATCCGAAATTGCCTTTCGTTTCCCCCCTTTTCCAGACTAAAATCTTCTCTATTTAAGCGTCCTTCTTCTTCTTTATTTGGGGTTGGTTTTTGGTTGGTAGACAAATAGAAAGGTTGGGAAATTTTTTAGAATAAAGAAAAAAGAGTTGAGATTTTTGAGCGAAATACAGAGAGAGTTTTAAGCAAAAATAGTTAAATATACTCAAGTTTTCACAGTGGTGAAGTCGTCATATGTTCGTCTCGTCCTCTGTTCGCTACCCAATAAAAGGTATAATTGGTCCGAGTTCGCCACAGACTCATTCATTTCCCTTGCATTTCGAGAGAGCTATAAAGGCTCAAACTTCCTTCCAAGTCGGCCAGCCATTGGAATCAAGGAAATGGACCCCGAAAAAATTGACGAACAGGTGTTTGGAGCTAATATACAGGATTGTATACACTAGTATTCAGTTTTGTATTTTGTTATTTTGGGCCTAAGCCCCCTTGCATGTTAATTATTACTATCTTTGTTAGTCTAGGACAGATACAAATGGGTCAAAGGCCCAAAATATAATTAGGCTCAAGTACTGGTCCAAGCGAACAAAAATCGGATCTTGGGTCCAAGACTCTCTCTCTCTCTCTTTTATCTATTTTGTATTTGTTTAATTGTGTATTGCTAGTTAATTTTAAGGTTTTCCTAATTTGATTTCCCTAAAAAGATAGTTGTTTCTAAATTTTCTAAAGATTAAATAATTATACTTATTTCACTACTTAAATTACTTTGAAAATATTTTATTTAAGTAATATTCTTATACTATCCCCTTTTCCCTTTAAAACAATTTCAAGCTTTAAGTTGTTATCTCTTCAAACAAAGCATGCTTTTATTTTAAATTTTTTAGCAAAATAGTTAATTACCAGATAATCGCGTGTTAACGGGCATTTCGGTTGTTTTCAAACCCTTTTTGAAATGCTAATATGAACCTCGAACCTCCTTTTAATATTTTCATTAGATTTGTATTTTACTCTTTTGGAAAAAATAGTTTTCTTAATTTTACTTTTAAAATTAAGTGGCGACTCTAAACTAGTCGTTTTTCATTTTTTAAATAAATTAGAATGACGACTCTGCTGGGGATTTGAATGGATTCTAACCTTAAGATTAACTTATTTGGCTATTTGTTTAAATTGTTTATTTGTTCCAATTAATAAGGCTTGTATAAATTTGGGGTTTGGGGTAATGGAATGTTTCAAACGACGTTATACATCCCTTGAATCATTAGGTCTACCCTTGGCATAAAAGGGTCACATACATGTTTAGAACGTGCAATATTTGTTTTTGTGTTATAACTGCTTGTGTGGAATATATTGCTTTATTTGGAGATATTCTAGCTCACCCCTCACCGAATTGTTTTTAGAACCTCTAAGCACAAATATCAAGTCACTATTAAAAGAGCGTCCAAATACTCTTCGAGTCTTTAATTTCCAAAAAAAAAGATTCACCGTCTCAAATTGAAAGAGATTCAATCTGATCGAACTACGTAGGACCTGAATTCTCCTCCGTGAGATACGTAGGTAGCTTTTCTAGGCTCGTCCCCATTTCTGAGAAATTCAATCTTTTTCAACTTTTACAAAGAAATTAGGGTTACATCTCAATCGAAAATCAGAAGTATGACAATACAATCGACTTTGTCTCGACTCAAGTCGACATTTTTGATTCAATAATCTCAAAACCAAAATAGACAAATTCCTGTCTATTTAGTCATTTCTCTATATCTGTGGACTAGTTTATCTTCAAATGAAGCAACCCTTATGCGTTTACAGTAATGTGTGTGATATTTTATACTATTTATCATCGACACATACTAACACATTTGTCTTTGAGTTATTTTTCTTTGTCAAGTACTCAAAACTGATCTGTGTTGAGAAAATGGTTGAACATCCATACTTCACAAAGTCTAAAGACCCCAAAGATTCCTTCTCCGACCGATGTTTGTCAAAAGGCAAAGAAAAAATGTTTGAAAATGTTGAGAATACTAATTTGAATGACATTACTGCAAATGACCCTATCATTGCTAAACAGAACAAATTGATTGCACAATTGTTCCAACAAATTGCTGAAATGAGGGCTGAAATGGATAAGACCCGAGATTTGACGAATTTGGCTATTATTGCCAACACTCCTACTCCAGACAACGAAAGACCTCCACTCCATTTTCCTACTTCGGATCCAACATCCGAATGCTTTCCAAACAATTCAACCACCGCTATGATTCCAAAACCTCCCTCCATTGACTTAACCACCCTTAATCCAAACCATGCTAGCTCCTCACACCAACATCTATTTACTCCTCAAAATCCAAATACCAACGTTTTCCAGAATTTTCCTCTGATCTATCAAATCCCTACTCAAATTGTCCAAAACCCATCTACCACTCAACCCATACCTCTAAAAACCACATTTCATCTTCTAATATCGCCTGAATTGTACCCTCCCTTTTGCCACACATTTTGTATTCGATGATTGTGAGAAGAAAGAGAAGGAGTGGAAGGTCATAAAAGGAAAGGTTGAGCAATGCATCAGAGAGGAAGTCATGAATGCAATGAAGGACTTTCAATACACCCCAGACATTGTGGGGTTGAATTATGAAGATTTGTGTCGCCATCCACATTTGGAGCTTCCAGAAGGTTTTAAAAGTACCAAAATTTGAAACTTTTAGTGGAGTTGAAAATCCGTTGACTCATTTGAGAGCTTATTGTGATCAAATTATTAGAGTTAAAAAAGATGAGGCTTTGTTAATGCGACTCTTTAGTCGAAGTCTAAAAGGAGAAGCTTTGGAATAATTTATTTATAAAGAAATCAAGCAGTGACCAAGTTGGAACGCTTTGGCTAAGGACTTCATTGAAAGGTTTGGTTACAATGTAGAATTCATTCCTGATTCTACTGAAAGTTATTGAGAGTATGCCTACAGTTGGAGAAGAGACGCTGCAAGGGTTAGACCTTCCATGATCGAGAAAAAGATTATTGAAGTCTTCGTACGCATTCAAGAGCCGGAGTACTACAATAGGATGTTGTTCATTTTCGGAGGAAAGTTCAATGAGATAGTCAAAATTGGTGAAGCTATTGAAGACGGTCTCAAGATCGGAAAAATCATCCGAATGACTCTCCAAGATGAATCCTCGGGACCATTGAGGAGGAAGAGAGAAAATGCTTCCTCTATCTCATTTGAATCAAGCCAAAAATCAAAGAGGCATGCTGGTCTCAATGTTCGAAAGTCTTTACCATCCAAAATCTACCCTTTAGCTCCACAAAATCCTTACCCCATCAAAACAAATTACCAAACTCCACCACCAAATCATCCAAATTACCAAGCTCCATTGCCAAATTATCCAAATGCTCAATCAAGTCACCAAGCTGCATTGCCAAATTACCCAAATGCCCTTCATAGCCACCAAGCTCCACAATACCAAAATTATCAAACACTAGCACCTATTCGCCAAAATCCTTCCAGCCACCGCCAAGTACCACCATATTCATGAAATAATTACAATCTTTATTCTCATGAGTATTTGAAGAAACCTTCTCGAGTCTTTACTCCTTTGGTTGAAAGTCGAACCCAATTCTTTGAGAGATTGAAAGTGGTTGGTCTGATACAAACAATTGATCCAAAAAATATCAATTTCAATTCCAGACTTTACATGCCCGATCTTCGTTGTTCTTACCATTTAGGAAGTGTTGGACATACCACTGAGGATTGCATCAACTTGAAGCATAAAATTCAAGACTTGATTGATCAAAGAATTGTCACCATTCAAGCGGTCACTTCCAATGACAATGGTGATTCACTGTTGAATCATGGAGGATTCACCATTAATATGATTGACCCAAAGTCTCAAGCACCTCTCCATCAAAACGCTCGAAGCTATCGACAAATGCCTCCGCCTCAACAAGGCCATTATGATCCTCTTCGTCCACTTCTTGAGAAAAAACCTGCTCGAAATTTTACTCTTTTTATTGAAAGTCGGATGAAGTTGTTTGAGCTATTGAGTGCGGCGGGTTTTATTCATCTAGTCAAGCCCAAGCCAGTCGATACTAGCTTAAGATTTTACCGAGCCGATCGAAGTTGTGCGTATCATTCCAACAGTGTTGGACATGATATTGAAGACTGTATTAATTTAAAGCACATGATCCAGGACTTGATCGATAAGAAAATGGTCAGTACCGCTGTACCTAGCGTCAATAGTAATCCTCTGTTGAACTATGGAGGCGGCACTATCAATATGATTGAGACGGAGGATGAGTGGTGCATGGTAAAGGCAATATTTCCGGCTGGTCCTGACAACCTTGAGAAAGTTGTAGCTTCTCCGAGCATAAGTGAGAAACTCAATTTTACGAGCATGACACCTCATCAAGCTTTTGCTTTAGTGTCAAGAGAGGGTCAGAACAAGAAGGGGATTACTCATGTTCCACCAAAGTCTTTGCCTCATTTAGGCCAGTCCTTTCTGGTAGAAGAATATGCCAATGATGACGGTCTTGGAGAAGGAATTGGGGATCTTTGTGAAGAAGGTGATGTTGCGCCTAAGAAAATGATCGAGACACCAGGCTTACGAGACGCCAAGCCATTGGAGCAAGTTCTTAATTGGACATCCACTCCGCTCTTGATTCCTCGCTCATCTTGATAGACAAAGATAAATCTTATGCTATTTCTAAAATCGGTGGTAATCCGAATGAGGCCCGGAACCCACCTTTTATGTTATTTTGCCTAATTATGTTTTAATTTCCCTCGTAATGTTTTGAAAAAGGCAAAATGGCCCATGGTCATACCCACAGTTCGTATTTCCTTATTTTTAATGAAAGCCTCTTCTTTCGCAAAAAGTTATTTACTTGCTTTAATTCTGCTATCTAACAGTCTTTGTTTCTTGTTTCAGTAAAATAATTTTTTAAACCCTGTAAATATTATGTCATGTCACAAGTTGAATGAACAAAGTGAGTTTGAAGAGTATGGCGAGGAGATATGATATTCGAACACCTTGTCAAAGATTTGAAACAGTTCGAAACTCAGGATAAATCGGATCTGAATAAGACAGAAACTGTAAAGCTAGAAAAGGATGACTATGTCAAAGAAGTCAGAATCAGGGTCCATCTGAGAGAAGCTCGGAAAGATAACTCATCAGTTTTCTTAGACAATACATCGATACATTTGTTGGATGACATGTCGTAGTTGAGCATAAACATTCATCTCAAGTTGTCAATTGACTCAGATGCTATCAATAGTTGTTATATTCGAAGATTTAGAGTTTCTTTTATTTCTTTCCCTGTAATTGCAAATTTTGTTTATAATCGTCTTACGTTCTATAGTTAGAAAAATTATCCCTTATAATGGACTACGTCTGACCTGAATTCTCAAGAATGAGATTGGTAGGCGGCCTATGTCGGCTTCGGTCAGCCCTTCATATATTTTCAATATTTCCCTTTTGTATTTGAACTACGTTCGACCTGAATTCTCAAATCTGAGATACGTAGGTGGCCTGTGTCGGCCTCGATCATTTTCTTTGTTAAATTTTCTTATTTTTCCATCCTCAAGAGGGGAACTACGGTTGACCTGATTCCTGCATCAACGAGATACGTAGGCGCCATAACGGCTCGATTGTATGTCCCATAAGATTTCTATTTTTTTCTTTACAATAGAAACTGGACAAAAATTTTTAGAGGGACTAAAAAATTCTCAAAAAAAAATATCTCTACAACAAGTCAAGACTGAATTTTTGAGAGGGTCTAAAAAATTCTACAAGTCATATATCAATAGTTTGAGATATCCCAAGACATCTAACTGGGACAGAAATTTTTGAGGATGGCCTCAAAAATTTCTTCAAGCATCACTAGAAGTTCGTAGTAAATTTTGGAATATTTCAAGCATATTAGAAGTTTGAAGCTAACTTCAAATATCTCAAGCATCGCTAAAGTTCATAGTCAACTACAACAATCTCCGACACCTTTGGATCTTAGAGTCAATGACAAACCCTTTCAATTATAGCAGATTTCGGGAGGACCGTGTCAGAAATTTCCCAAGCTTTAAGAATTTTTGAATTCTCTAGAATAAGCTATCGGATACACCGAAGTTTTGAACCAAGGACGTTCATTTAACCTACGCTTGGCATGACATTTGAGAGTGATTTTTGAAAATCCTTTTCTAGGCTTTTGATATGTTAAATATTTTGTATAATTTCATCTTATGTCTATCGAGGAGCAAGGGATTTGAGTGATCAACCAAAGATAGCAAGACAAGGAGTAAGCAATTGAAGAACTCATAACAGATCAGTTTGTTTTAAAAACTAACAATTTTTCTGTAGATGCAGGTTTATAAGTTTGCCTTAAGATCATCATATTTTTTTTAAACTACCCAAATAAATATAATTATTATAAATATATAGAAGGACTTTACGATTCAGTACTCGACTTTATTTATTTATTTTTTATAGGCTTCCGTGTAGGGACAGACAAAACCAAGGTTTGTCGCTTTAAGCCTGAGTCGATGTCATCATGTCCGTAGGGCCTAAACTACCCCTACCCCACCACCGCATGCTTTTCGTCTCTAAAAAGGTGCATAGCGTCCCCACTTAAGGTCTAAGAGGCATTGGACTACTATTAGGGTGGATTTAGACTAAAATAAAATAAAGATTCCTAATAGGCCCACCTAGACACCAAGTCAAACAAATAAGACGAGCATTTAGCACATATGATCTCATATTGGCCTCTAGGTTTTAATTAAATATGCTGGCAAACACAAGTAATGTGAAAGGATTTCATGCTAAGTGTGTACATACAAACAGGCATTGACAACATAATTCTTTAATTAGGGAGAGCAGAAAGTTGTTACAAGTACATAAAGCTTATTAGATTGATTTTAAGTGGCAAAACAATTAGTTAATGCAGAAAATTGATCAAGTTGAGTAGATTTAAAAAAAAAACAGTCATTACAAACATAATTGATTTAATTTCATTTTTTATCTAAATGGGGGAAAATTAGGTAATGAATATAATTTTATGCTTAACTGGCAAAGAAAATTATATCACAGAATTATAAGCCATGGCAGAAAATATGCAGCACAATTAATTCAGTTACTTAACGTGCTAAAAACGATCATAACAATATGTTTTAATTAACCCGGTCGGTCTTATTTGTTAAATCCTATCAACATGGCTACTATGTCAACATGCTGGAAAACAGTATAGGCATGATTTCCAAGTGAAAACACATCATTATTAAGCCTGGTTATTAACATGTTGCCATTAATTCAAGACTCAATTAATTAACACATTGATCTTATTCGTTAAGCTCTATACACATGGTTTCTACTTCTAAATATATCAAGACTTATTTAGATCAACTTATTTAGATCCTATAAGCATGATATCTAAGTCATTTCTGATATCGACAACACGTTATTCAACCAAGCACTTATTTTATATGAAGAAAAATTAATGATGCAAATAATGCAAAGTGATATGCATGTAAAAGGTTATACATTACTTTATTATTAAAAAACCTGATTATTAAGCAGATTAGAGCTTTATTTTTTATTAAGTGATCAGCATGAGCAACAATGATCGATTAATTATTCAAGCAAATAACCAATTTTATTTTAGGATGGCTCTGTAGTAAGAAATCACCAAGTATGAATAGTAAATAATATCACTCCTATATGCATGCTTTCTAACGACAAATAGATACGATAAAGTAACAAGTAGCACGTAAATCCCTTCCCCTTTTAAACGATCCCCGAATTATATTATATAGAGTTAGAGAGAGTTAGAGTTTACAAATTATTACAAAACAGTAATAGAGATTAAATAATATATAAAACATAAATTAAATAAAATCCACTCGTCTATTGTTTCCCTCCCATGGGGACTCTTCAAACTTCAAACTTATAACCTGCTAAACAACAATAGGGCACAGTGCTACATAATACTTACATTATACGGTTATCATAGCTAAACCAAAGTAGAACACATAACACATTATAAGCAAAGTCAAGCATATAAGATTCACACAATTATTGGAAGCAATAAACATAATATCACATGTTAGGAGGGAAAGAAAACTGACCCGTACACTTTCCTTTTTTACTTGTTTCAAACATACAACATCAATTGAAATAATGCTAAGTGGGAATTAAACTAATGGAGAAACCACTAACCGGTTAAGCAGAATATATTTATCAGCAATGCAGACGAACTAATCCAATAATTGACCCGAACACAGCAAAATAAAAACTAGAA
This sequence comes from Solanum raphanifolium, assembly GCA_036250405.1. Classification (NCBI taxonomy): domain Eukaryota; kingdom Viridiplantae; phylum Streptophyta; class Magnoliopsida; order Solanales; family Solanaceae; genus Solanum; species Solanum raphanifolium. The sequence goes on from JAJOOE010013905.1 coordinate 20,748, forward strand.
ATGAGCTTTAATATTTACCGGAAAATTTAATTCTTTTCAGAGTAGAGAGCAATATATATATTTTTTTATTATTTTATAGTATAAGCCAAAAATGTCCGGATGTGAGAGTAGTTTATGCTCTTGTTAGAATATGCAAGTGCTGAAGTGTGAGTAGTGCCTAAGCCATAGTCTAAGGTCAGAAAAGAATGAGAGGAGGTCTGATTTATATAGGGAGTATGGTTGTATGGGCACCACAAAGGGGAAGGGTTTATTTTCCTTAACAGATTGTGGACAATAAATGATACTATTTTCCAAATATAAAAGTGGGAATCTGTCTAAGACAATAATTAAGGAAGGAGAGATCATTTACAGCATTACAATTTCTTAATCAAAGGATATAAATCAACCCAATATTTATTTACTCTTTCTTACCAAATATAACCAAGTAATAAGAACCGGTATAAAATTCTAATTATGGTACGAGATCAATTTATAGTAGCCACTAATATACTAAAATTAAGCAGAAGGAGATAAATATCTAAGGAAAAGAAATAATTTACAGCTTCATTCGAACAGTAATTTTACCATGACCAAGCAATAGTAGACATAATAATTAATATATATAACACAATCAATCCGATTTACCAATTTTAAAACCTACAAGATTGATATCAAATCAACAATTTCTACTAATTAAGGGCAATTATCAATTAAAGAGGAAGCTAAATCAATTGTTAATATAAGCATGATATATTAACTTAAGGTCAACCAAGACTTTTTTTTTCAAATTGATTTCAACATAAAAGTCACATATTAGTTCTATCATAGAAATTAACAAATTAACTCCAACACAATTTAATGAAATACTAACAGCATGCTAACGAATGCAATGTTTTAGTTATACAAGAATTTTGGACAATGATAAACACTAATAAGAAACCTATCACATAGAGATTAAAGCTTAGAATGAATGTTCGTACCTGAGACAGATCTGTAAATATATGGTAGCTTGATTTTCATCCTATCGAAAGGATAGTGTGTCGTTTGACTAGTGATTTGGGATTAGTGGTGGTACATTGATCCTTCAAGCGATATTGAAGTTGCTCTTTGTATATGTATCTGTATTTTTTGCATTCAAAGAAAAATAGTTAGTTAAAGGGGCGGTTGATTTGTATCCCCGATTTGGCACAATCTGTTCCTCTGATGTCTACTCGAATGTCCTTCGAAGTGTTGTCAAAATTTTTTGAGGTCCCTTTCAAAATCTCTGCCCCAGTGTAGAACTTCTGCTATTCTGATTTTTGTTGTAGATTGTGCTCGATTGCTGTGAGTTTTTGAGATCCTCTAAAAATTTGCCCAGTCCTGATTTGTGTGAAGGAATTTTTGAGACCCTCTAAAAAATTCTGCCCCAATTACTAATTTGCCAAAAGAAATGCCTTTGAAGGAATTTTTGAGTTTCTCTAAAAAAAAAAAAAAATTCCCCAGTATCGAGATTTGTAAGAAAATGTTCATATGATGGAATTTTTGTGACCCTTTCAAAAATTCTGCCCCAGTTACATAGTCAAAGGGGAAAATAGAAATTTTATTATGATAAGACCAAACTCCATAGGAGCGCCTACGTATCCCCTCTTAAACGGGAATCAGGTTTGACGTAGTTTCGGATACAAAAGAATAAGACATTAAACAGAGCATTGTTAAGCAACAACGAAATGATAGATTCTGACAAACTTTATTGCCCATATGCTAACATGGGTAATTTCCTTGTCTAAATGTAGAAAACTTGAACTTAAATGACGCAAGCCTTATTTGGAAACTGGTTCAAGTAAACATTGGCACCCTCACTGTTAGGACTCCTTTGGCACAAGGTCTGTCCAGTGTATAAATTTAGCTTCAATCAATTGATGAATTTTTCTTCCTAGAGCACGACATGTTTCACTAGTATGTCTCTTCATCCCTGAATGATAGTCACAAATCTCGTTTGGGCATACCCCTTGGATTGAGTATCTGGATTCTTGGCAGGGATAAGTGTCACACAGCCAGCTACTTTAAGCCTTTTATAGAGTTGGTCAAAGGATTCAGCTAAAGAAGCGTAAACTTTAATGGGCTTCTTCGCAACATTGAAGAGGTTTTTACGAATATGAGGTTGAGTGAGGGTTTTGACATTGTGGACAATATATGTTGGTTGTTGATATGGTAGAGGAGGCCTTTGGGATGGAGGCTTTTGATATGGAGGAATTTGGAGAGTTACGCGATACCAAGGAACTTGGTGCAGAGGCGTTTCATATCGAGGAGCCTGTATGATGGGATTCTGCAGGCACGGAGTATGGAGGTCTGGAAGCATAAGCATGATGTTGGGGAGAATATGAGTAATTTGGAAAGTGAGTGTTCCTAGGAGGCATTTGAATGGAGCTTGGTTGATTTTGAGGATGAGAAGTAGAGTAAGTTGGTGGAGGATGAGAAATAGGGTGAGTGAGTGGAGGATTATCTTGGAGAGTGGCTTGACTTGTGACAGGCGGCTTATCAATGTTTTTCTCCAAGGCGGGATTGACAGAGATTAATAGCTTAGCCAATTCACGTATATCTGACACCTCTTCTTCTAACTTCTTTATTTTCTGTTCCAGGCTTGAGACCAACTCGTCTGAAGGATGCTTCTTTTCAATAGTCTTACCCATAACCTTCTCATTAGTCACTTTCCTCTTTCCTTTGCGATTCTCAGTTGGAAGAGAAAGAAGAACGCCCTTTGATCGTGTGTGGTAAACCATGGTTTACAGATCAACCATTGGGGAAGGGTAAAAGTAAAAGCAAAAGAAACTCAAGTTAGAGGGTCCCAATTGGAGAAGTATGAGCGAAATGCAGTTTATCAAAGTAGTAAATATTTAGCATGTAGATGAAAAACAGTAACATATAAGCAATTTTAAGAAAAATAGTAAATAAATACATAAATAAACAGAATCAAACATACAAACATGTAAGAAATCCGACAAATAAAGAAATAGGTAGGGGATTAAGCATGAAATTACTTAACAATAATAAAACAAACAAACAATGAAATGACCACGTAAAGTAAATCTCACATAAGCATGAAACACGTAATGGTTAGAACCTAATATTCCCAGCGGAGTCGTCATTCTGTCGCGCCCCATTTTTTCTTTCGCAAAAACGTACCTTCGACTTAACAACTCTTTTTGGAATGCTATTCGATTAAATTCGTATTTTAAAATATATTTTGAGTTTAAAATTTTAGTCGAAATAATCTAAATTTTTTATATTTTAGTATGCTTGCTTTATAAAATTATTGTAAATATTATTAAAATATTTTTAAAATTATTAGAAAACTCAAAAATAATTCAAATGTTTTAAAATTTAAATGATTTTAATTATAATAGTTGTAGTACTTTAATTGGGTAACATTTCTTTAAATTCCCTTTAAATCATTTAAATTTTAGCCGTTTTTATTATAATTCCTTTCAATTCTAGCCACTCCAATTCAAATTCTCATTGCAATTCTAGCCATTTCTATTCCAATTTTAGTCAGTTCATTCCAATTTTCAGATTTCTAATTTCAATTATTCTCAACCGTCCATCCTTCAAGTTAAATCCTAGATCAAATTCTAGCCGCTCATCTAATTCTAATCCTACGATCAAGATCTAACCTACTAATTTTCCTATTTTACATCTAAAAGACTCCATTCCTAACATTATTCATTCATCATATTCCTCTCTCCAAAGACCTGCCTCCCTTCTCTCTCATCTTTTCCTCGCTCCGGTGAGATGCAGCAGCTGCAACCAACAGCTTGACGAGGCGAGCAGCTGGCGAAAGTCACCTTCTCCCATTTGACCAGAATCAGCAGCAGCCAGACGAGCACCGCAGCAGCTCGAGCCGGGGAGAACAGCGTCAAACAGCAGGCAGCAGTCAGGCGAGCTAACGCAGGCAGCATTTCCTGCAGGTGACCTCCGATCAGCGAGGACCACCAGCAGCTCCGGCCAGTAGCAACCACCAGCGACGGAAGCGGCCAGCAGCAGCTCAAGAACCAGCTCTGACCGGTGAACTTCAGTCTCTCTTCTTCCACTTTTTCGGCGAGAACGCGAAGCCAGCAGCAGCAGCGCTACTCCGAGATGGCGAAACTCCGGCAAGGATGGAAAAAAAGACAGCAACGCCAGCGAGGAAAACAACGTTTGCAAATCAACAATGACAACTACGGATTACCACTCCAATTATTTCGATCGAGGATTGAAAACAAAGACATTTTGATAAGGACAGATCTTTACAGATCTGTCTCAGGTACGAACATTCATTCTAAGCTTTAATCTCTATGTGATAGGTTTCTTATTAGTGTTTATCATTGTCCAAAATTCTTGTATAACTAAAACATTGCATTCGTTAGCATGCTGTTAGTATTTCATTAAATTGTGTTGGAGTTAATTTGTTAATTTCTATGATAGAACTAATATGTGACTTTTATGTTGAAATTAATTTGAAAAAAAAAAGTCTTGATTGACCTTAAATTAATATATCATGCTTATATTAACAATTGATTTAGCTCCCTCTTTAATTGATAATTGCCCTTAATTAGTAGAAATTGTTGATTTGATATCAATCTTGTAGGTTTTAAAATTGGTAAATCGGATTGATTGTGTTATATATATTAATTATTATGTCTAATATTGCTTGGTCATGGTAAAATTACTGTTCGAATGAAGCTGTAAATTATTTCTTTTCCTTAGATATTTATCTCCTTCTGCTTAATTTTAGTATATTAGTGGCTACTATAAATTGATCTCATACCATAATTAAAATTTTATATTGGTTCTTATTACTTGGTTATATTTGGTAAGAAAGAGTAAATAAATATTGGGTTGATTTATACCCTTTGATTAAGAAATTGCAATGCTGTAAATAATCTCTCCTTCCTTAATTATTGTCTTAGATAGATTCCCACTTTTATATTTAGAAAATAGTATCATTTATCGTCCCCAATCTGTTAAGGAAAATAAATCCCGTTAATTATTTATCCCTTTCCCTTTTTTGGTGCCCATACAACCATACTCCCTATATAAATCAGACCTCCTCTCACTATTTTCTGACTTTAGACTCTGGCTTAGGCACTACTCACACTTCAATACTTGCATATTCTAACAAGAGCATAAACTACTGTCACATCCGGACATTTTTGGCTTACACTATAAAATAATAAAATATATATATATTGCTCTCTACTCTGAAAAGAATTAAGTTTTCCGGTAAACATTAAAGCTCCTTTCTACTTGTTATTTTGCTGTGTTCGGGTCGATTATTGGATTAGTTCGTCTACATTGCTGATAAATATATTCTGCTTAACCGGTTAGTGGTTTATCCATTAGTTTAATTCCCACCTAGCATTATTTCAATTGATGTTGTATGTTTGAAACAAGTAAAGAAGGAAAGCGTACGGGTCAATCTTCTTTCCCTCCTAACATGTGATATTATGCTTATTGCTTCCAGTAATTGTGTGAATCTTATATGCTTGACTTTGCTTATAATGTGTTATGTGTTTTACTTTGGTTTAGATATGATAGCCGTATAATGTAAGTATTATGTAGCACTGTGCCCTATTGTTGTTTAGCAGGTTATAAGTTTGAAGTTTGAAGAGTCGCCATGGGAGGGAAACAATAGACGAGTGGATTTTATTTAATTTATGTTATATATATTATTTAATCTCTATTACTATTTTGTAATAATTTGTAAACTCTAACTCTCTCTAACTCTATATAATATAATTCGGGGATCGTTTAAAAGGGAAGGGGATTTACGTGCTACTTGTTACTTTATCGTATCTATTTGTCGTTAGAAAGCATGCATATAGGAGTGTGATTATTTACTATTCATACTTGGTGATTTCTTACTACAGAGCCATCCTAAAATAAAATTGGTTATTTGCTTGAATAATTAATCAATCATTGTTGCTCATGTTGATCACTTAATAAAAAATAAAGCTCTAATATGCCTAATAATCAGTTTTTTTAATAATAAAGTAATGTATAACCTTTTACATGCATATCACTTTGTATTATTTGCATCATTAATTTTTTAAAAAATAAAGACGCATGTAAAAGGTTATACATTACTTTATTATTAAAAAAGTATATTGGGTCCTCTCAATGGGGCGTATACATCGAACTCCACATTTAGCTCATGTGGTTTTATGTCGGTTATTAGTAGCTCCCACAGTTCAATCAGATTCTATTGCATTGACCACATTAACAAATCAGTTAGTAATCAGTCACCATGTTATAAATTGGTCATTGCTTTCAGTTTAGCTCAGATTCAGTATTCTATCTTATGCATATTATACTTGCTTTATAGCTTGTTCAGTTATGTATTATGTTCAGTTTTACTCTATCCCTCATGCTCAGTACCTTCTAGTACTGACGCATATATAGCGCTACATGTTCTCGTGATGTAGGTTCAGGCACTCAGCAGTCAGATCACGCTTAGATCGGTTCTCGATCCTCAGTCCAGCAGATTTAGTAGTGAGTCCTCATTCATCGTGGACTAGTAATATGTTTATTTTATCGCTTTTACCTCTAGTTTAAGTTTTTCTTGATCTAGTTGGGGCATGTCCCAACATTTCTAGTTTGTTTAGAGGTTTACATTTAGACATAGTCAGATTCAGCGTTAGTGTCATCAGTTGATATATCTCTTGTATTAAAATCTCAGATTATTTATATTCAGACAGTATATGGGTATTCCTCATCATTCTTATTTATGAGTTTTAGCTTCCGCATCAATTTTATTATTCAGTTATCTTTAATATTGCTCTGTCACGACCCGATTTCTCAAGTCATGATGGCACCTTCTATAACCCACCAGTAGGTAAGCCAACCCGTAACCCGGAACAACAAGTAATGGGTCTGAGGGTAGAAACTAAACAAGAGTAGGCAAATAACAATATAAACAGGCGGAAGCAAACCAAAAACACATATACAAATAAAGATCCCTCCCAGAACCTGGAAGTCACTAGTACAGAGCTACTAACAAAATGAGTACAAGTCCCAAAAGTGGACAACAGAGACTGGACTGTCTCGAAAGGTAAAAGACAAGTCTATATATACAGATGGAGACTGAAATA
>JAJOOE010013906.1:0-34190 GCA_036250405.1 Solanum raphanifolium
GTCATTTTGAAATGGTTTGCCCTTAGTCCCTATTTCCCATTAATTAATGTTGAATGTACTTCCGCGACCGATGAAGTGTGATGACAAGTTTGAGAGGCTTGTTTGGGGTTCCTTCGGGTTCCTCATTCGCCATGTCACATCTAGGCCCTAGGCTTAGGTCGTGACATAGACACCCTACGGAAGTAAAGACTCAAGACTAGCAGCCCAACAAATATGCAACATCAAAACAATGCACAATTCATAGGAGGAAACATCAACTCTATCTCAAGACATAAACAATGCAATTACAAGGAAGTAGGAACTTCATCCACAACCCAACATGCACAAAACTTTATCATTTCATATCATTTTAGGAGGAACTACCTTCTCCAACTCAAACAAGCTCAACACAATCAATAAAGAGCCATTAAGCCATGCCATCACAAGTATAGCAAAATATGTTCTTTATTTCACCTCATGAAGTCAAATATGCAATTATCATACTAAAGTGCAAACCAACATGAGGAACATATAAATCATGAAAACTCAATATATACTAAACATGAATTCTCATAATAACATGCACAACATAAGGAAATCATAAAGAAAACTCATAGCACAATTGACTTCCTAAACACCAAACTCAAGAAACTCTTTACCTCAAGTAGGGATAGGAGTAGAAGGAAAAAGATGAGGATAGCGGGACTTCATGTCTTCATTGGCCTCCTATGTAGCACCCTCAACTAAGTGATTCCTCCATAAGATCTTAACGGAAACTAGCTCTTTGTTCCTTAACTTCTTAACTTGCCAGTCCAAAATCTCAATCAGAACTTCTTCAAAAGAAAAGAAAGGTTCTCATAAAATCCTAAACCCTCTAAAGGAAGTATGGATACCGGATCACCAATGCACTTCTTAAGCATGGAAACATGAAACACCAAGTGAACCGGAGCCAACTCACTTGGCAAGTCCAATTCATATGCAACTTTCCCAACACGTTTCAAGATTTGATATGGGCCCACATGCCGGGGACTAAGTTTCCCCTTCTTGCCAAACCTCATCACACCTTTCATAGGTGAGATTTTCAAGTAGACCCAATCACCAACCTCAAATTCAAGATCACTTCTTCTATTGTCGGCATAGGACTTTTGCCGACTTTGGGCTGTCTTCAACCTCTCTTTAATGATCCGAACTTTTTCAATGGCATCATAGACTAGTTCGGGACCAATTAGATCAAATTCACCTACTTCAAACCAACCCACCGGAGATCTACACCTCCTACCATACAGTGCTTCAAATGGAGCCATGACAATGCTTAAGTGGTAGCTATTGTTGTTGGCAAATTCTATCAAGGGAAGATAATCGTCCCAATTACCCTTGAAGTCAATCACACACGCCCTCAACATGTCCTCTAAGGTTTGAATGGTGCAATCGGCTTGACCATCCATTTGAGGGTGGAAAGCAGTACTAAGTTTAACATTTGTACTAAGTCTTTGTTGAAAAGCCTTCCAAAAATGTGAAGTAAATTGAGCACCCCGGTCCGATATGATCGACAAAGGAACCCCATGCAACTTCACTACCTCCTTGATATACAACTTAGCATAATCTTCCATCGAAAAGGTAACCTTGACGGGAATGAAATGGGCTGATTTAGTCATCTTATCAACAATGACCCAAATAGAATCATGTTGCCTCCGAGTACGAGGCAAACCCTCAACAAAATCCATATTCACCTCCTCCCACTTCCAAGTTGGAATATTTATATTTTGGAGCAAACCTCTCGGTTTTAAGTGTTCGACATTAACTTGTTGGCAATTTGGCCACAAAACCCGCTATATCTTTTTTCATACTATTCCACCAATAGACTTCCCGTAGGTCACGGTACATCTTGGTGGCTCCCGAATAAATAGAATATCATGAACCATGAGCATCTTCTAGAATTTTCTCCCTCAACTCATCAACATCCGGAAGACACAATTTACCTTGGTACCTAAGTACCCCATCTCCCACTTGGGAGAAAACCTCAACGGACTTGTTGAGAACCGATTCTTTCAATTCCATCAAAATAGGATCAAGGTTGCTTGAACTTCACATTAACAACAAATGGAATCCACTAGTTGGTCACCTAACAGGGCCAACCTATGCACATCACGAACCAATTCCTTCTTCTCATCTTCTACATTAGCCACACTGCCCATGGACAATCTACTTAGGGAATTTGCAACCACATTAACTTTTTCGGGGTTGTATAGGACACTCATGTCATAATCTTTCAAAAGCTCTAACCACCTCCTTTGTCGGAGATTCAAATTTTTTTGGATAAACATATATTGAAGACTCTTGTGGTCGGTAAACACATCTACATGTACCCCATAGAGATAGTGTATCCATATTTTCAAAGCAAACACTACTGCCGTTAGTTCGACGTCATGAGTCGGGTAATTCTTCTCATGGATCTTGAGTTAGCTCGAAGCATAGGCAATCACCTTACCATGTTGCATGAGAACACACCCCAACCCTACTCTCGAAGCATCACATTAAACTACGAATCTATCAGTACCCTGCGGTAAGGTCAACACCGAAATGGAGGTAAGTCTATCCTTTAATTCTTGGAAGCTCTTCTCACAAGCCTCCGATCACTCAAATTTGGACTTTTTTTGGGTCAAGGTCGTTAATGGAGAAGCGATAGATGATAAGCCCTCAACAAATCTCCTATAATACCCGGCTAAACCCAAAAAGCTTTTAATATCGGTGGGACTAAGGGGTCTAGGCCAACTCTTGACCGTGTCCGTCTTCTTAGGATCAACCTTTATTCCCATGCCCGACACAGTATGCCCAACGAAATCAACCGAACTTCGCCAAAACTCAGACTTACTAAACGTAGCATACAATCGATGGTCCTTAAAGATTTGCAATACCATCCTCAAATGGTCCTTATGTTCACCTTCACTCCTTGAATAGATCAATATGTCATCAATAAAGATAATCACAAACGAATCAAGATATTGTTTAAACACCCTATTCATTAGGTCCATGAATGCAGCCAGGGTATTTGTTAACCCAAAAGACATAACTCAAAATCTATAGTGACTGTACCGTGTCCTAAAGTCCGTCTTAGGAATATCACACCTTCTTACCCTTAGTTGATGGTAACCCGAACGAAGCTCTATTTTGGAGAAAAAGGTAGCCCCTTAGATTTGATCAAACAAATCGTCAATCCTAGGAAGTGGGTACTTATTCTTTATAGTGACCTTGTTCAATTAACGGTAATCAATACACATCCTAAGGGACCCATCTTTCTTTTTCACAAATAATAACGGAGCACCCCATGGAGATATGCTTGGTTGAATAAAACCCTTATCTAGTAAATCCTTGAGTTGTACCTTCAATTTCTTCAATTCGGCCGGAGCCATCCGGTAAGGGGGAATGGATATGGGTTTTGTATCGGGCATAAGATCAATGCCAAAGTCTATTTCCCATTCGGGAGGAATACCGGGCAAGTCATCGGGGAAGACTTTTGGATACTCTCTCACTACAGGGACCAACTCCAAAGAAGGAGTCTCGGACTCAATGTCCATGACCCTAACAATGTGATACAAACACCCCTTTGAGATCATTTTTCAAGATTTTAGACATGAAATGAAACGACCTCTAGGGATAGAATTTCCCCTCTTCCATTCTAAAACGGGTTCATTTGGAAATTGAAATTTTACTACCTGAATTGTACAGTCAATGGAAGCAAAATAAGCATGATGACAATTAATCCCCAAGATAACATCAAAGTCCAATATATCTAATTCTACCAAGTCAACCAATGTGACTTTATGAGACAATGAAATGGGACAACTCATATATACTCTTTTAGCTACAACGGAGTCACCCACCGGGGTAGAAACCGAAAAGGGTTCTTTTAAGATATCGGGGAGTACATCATATTTCATAGCCACAAATGGAGTAACAAAAGATAAAGTGGCACCGGGGTCTAATAATGCATAAACATCAATTGAAAATACTTGCAACATACCGGTAAATATGTCCAGAGAACCCTCTTGATCACTTCTGGATTGGAGGACATAAAAGCGAACCTTCTTGGGAGCATCAGAATTGGAACCACTTAGAGGAGCTTGATTACCCTTCCTTCCCTTGGCCGCACGAGTTGGACAATCTTTCAATTGATGTCCAATTTTGCCATATCCATAGCATACACCCATACTGGCAAGACATTTCCCCTCATGCTTCTTACCACACTTGGCACATGTAGGCCTCTCCATGGAAGATCCACCCCTATTGCTTCCTTGAGGCTTAGGGTTCGACACCCTATCTTTGTTGGGCTTTGGAGCATTGGAGGAACTTTGATTGGAGAACCTCTTCTTAAACCTTGCTCCACTTTGACCTTCGAACTTGTTCTTAGAAGAATTTCCATCATCGGGCCTTGCCCTCTTCATCTCTCTACTCTTCTTCCTAAACCTTGTCTCCTCAACTTGTTGAGCATAAAGCATGAACCTTGAGATATCCATGTTGTCATGGCGCATTGACGTACGGTACTCTTCTTCAATAGCATCGGACACACCGGTGAAAAAGCGACTCATTTCATCCCTTGGGTTGGAAACCAAAGATGGGGCATATTCGGACACCTTAGTGAATTTCAAAGAGTATTCTTGGACACTCATACCTCCTTGGCAAAGGTTGATGAACTCCTCAACTTTGGCTTCCCTCTTCTCACGGGGGAAAAAACCTATCAAGGAAGGCCTTCTTGAATACTTCCCAATTTATGGGACCCACCCTTAAAGGACTATGGTCCTTCCATTGTGTGTACCATACTTAGGCCACATCTTTCAATTGATACTCGGCCAACTCGGCTTTCTCAATAAAAGTGACCCCCATAGCCTCCACTATCTTGTAGACCTCCTCCAAAAACTCTTGCGGGTCTTCATTTACCTTGGAATCCAGGAAGATAGGAGGGTTCATCCTAGTAAATTCTCGCAACCTTGAGGCCATGGTACTCACATTCGAATTCACTCGGGGCCCAACTTCTCGATTAGCTTGGGTCGTTATTTCTTGGGTTTGAGTAGTGACGGCTTGAGTTTGAACCGTTATGAGTTGGGTCAAAGTTTGAAAAGCCACCCTTATCTCTACATTAGTCATGACCCCTTCATCATTAGGAGCTTGAGGGTCTTGAGGATCTTGAGGGGGAACCTCCTCATTCACATTCTCCTCTTGTGCCCTTCTTGCATTAGTCTTTCTTGTATTCATTGCCTATAATCACAAGAAAAGGGTTAGGAGAAAGGACTTCATAGAGTTAGTACTCCAAGCACGACTAAAGAGTAATGGAAAAGAGAAAGTTCCTAAATATCTTATAGCCTCCCATTCATAAGTGTGGCGCGCTTCACACTCATGAACAAGACTCTACTAGACGTGGTTAATGAGACATCAACCTAAATTTATTCCCAAAACCTTATGCTCTGATACCAAGTCTGTCATGACTCGAGTCTAGACCCCGAATGCGACACGGCGTATTTGACCCCGAAGGGGTCTCATACAAGCCTCTAGCATCATCATTACATAAGACATAAAATAATGCAGAAAAATATAAAACTTTTACAATAGAAGTTCAACTTCACTTTTAATAAAAGAAAATCATAGGAAATCTAAACTTTGTCTCATATACCATCTAAAACATAGGAATACAAAGTTTTGGGACTTAGCCCTTTACATCAACAAAAGTCTCAATATACAAGATACAAAATGAATTAAGAAATAGGAAATCCCGTCCTCGAAATTGAGGACTCGCCACAACTTGGAGATAAACAATCCAAGTCTTCTTCAAAAGGAGAGTGAAAGTCACCTAGCCGGAACCTACACTTATTAAGATGTAGAAGGCAGAAGGGGTTAGCACAAAATTGCACCAAGTATGGAAACATGCAGAAAATCGTTGAAATATGATAAAAAGGACATTTTAATTGAAAAGAATGCATTTATCAAGTTTGGAAACCAACATGCATTTTCAATCTCAAAGAAAAGTCCTAATCACATTTATATTCATAACATAGTAATATCAACACCTTAGAAACCCCTAAGGAACAATTGTGCAATGTATGGTTGGCATCCCATAATACAAACAATACCAAGTACTTCACTAAAGCTACCTTGGTCATACATATCACCTTTGGACCTCATCATAATTAATAGTCATCAACAAGGAACTAGTTATGTACATTACTTGAGCATAAGGACAGTCATTCATATCAACTATTCATTAAATATATATGCATATATTCATATCTCATCATAACATAGAAGAATCATCCCATAACATCCTACTAAGTCTACTTGTGCAATGTGGAAGTGAAGTCCCATAACCCCACTCCTACTAAGTAAACTCACCAAGAAGTCATAGTTTAGTTCATGTCTCATTCATTATCTTGTCATATAGGGAAGAATAACCATAACCGACATAGAGCATGTAAGCTACATGGAATCCAGTGTTGTGTAACCCCACATCGAAAGAAGGTGTCCTACTTTCCTAAGGTAGAACTAACATGTTTAGCCTTAAGGTGGATCTACTAGCTAAAGTCCTATGTTGGCATATAGTTATGGGATAGGGAGATTGCTTCTAGAAACCCTCCCTATTGCATTGGCAGAGGGGTTTCCACCTCATGAGTTCACTTGGATGACCCAACCTATTGAATTGGCAGAAGGGCCTTTACCTCATTGTCCATCTCCACTCGGTGCTAAGCATTATTTCCCAAATTATACATAATTAGTCTTAAATTGCATATACATGTGTGAAGGAGTGCTCTACCCTTCATACATTACAATTCATCATAATATCTCATAGATTCATTAAAGGTGAGAATGTACTTTCAATCTTAGAATCAACATTAACATGTGAGTAGAACTTTCACACTACATTTATAGTGTTTTCATTATAAACAACCTTTCAATAAAATAACAATGTTATCACCATCCTAGACAAGTCATACATGAATATGTGTGTAGGGTAAGGGGAAAATTGACCTTTCCATAATACCTCAATTTACACAATGGTGATAAGATCTTTACCTTCCAAGTGAATTATAAGTTCACATACAACTTCTATCATTCATGAACAAACCTTCACAATTTACCCCTTTCAAGGGTCATGAATCAAGTCTCACAATCACACTTAGAAAATTCTACTTTAAGCATGAATAAAACAAGATTCAATAACAACCTCAACCTAGATACAATTCATAGTCGTCACCTTGCATCAATACACCCATCACAATACATGAAATTGATGTCATGGGGTAACACATGGTTTCATGGGGAAATTTACAATAACAATAACCATTAAACATCAAATCATCCATAATATAATGCAATTAACATAATAAAATCATTTTTAGGAAGAACCCATGGCTAGAATAGAAACCCTAGTTTTTGAACAATATACCAATTTCAAAATTAGAGTTTGAAGGGCTTCATGGAGTAAAGTTTTCCATGAATCAAGGTTCCCATACCTTAATTAAAGCTTTGCCCACAAATTGGAGTTGAGAAGATTGATTCTTGAGCCCTAACCTTCAAGTTCTTGGTGTTCTTCAATGGAGGAACTTCTAGAGAGAGAAATATTTAGAGGAGAGGAATTTGGGGAAATATTTTGGGTGTTTGAGTTTATGATTTGAAAATTGTTGAAATTGACTTTAAAACAATATATAAACCACCCCCTAAAATACCCAAAACACCCCCACTTAATTGGACTAAAATAGGAAAAGACTTGTTTAACCCTCATTTAAAACTCACGCCCAGGCACCAAGGTCACATTCACGAGCCATGGTAAGGACCACGACACGTGGTCCTACCCATGAAGGTGGGGCAGTGGCCTCCATTTTTATGTAAAAGTTCAATCATCCAAGTCATCTTCACGGGCCTGTTCACGACTCGTGAAGTGGACCACGACATGTGGTCATGCCTGTTGAATTGTGGTAGTGACTTTGGGGCCATTTGGATAATTGGCTAAGGCAACTTCATGAGAGCCTCCCTTGGTCGTGGTCAAGACCACGGACCGTGGTGATGGCCGTGAAGTTGAGGCAGTAGCTAATGGAGTTTGGTAGCCAAACTTTTATGGCTAAGGCAAGACTACGCCCACCTTCACGAACCGTGTTGAGGACCACGACTCGTGGTCCTTCTCGTGAAGGGTCAGGTAGTAGGTAATGGCTAGGGGCAGCCTTGGCCTTTTGGCTTTGGCTTGTCCCCTTGGCTATGGCACTTGCCTCATGGCCTTGACCCCTATAACTCACATTTCAAGACGTTTATCCTTACGTTTAGGCTCTAGTTCAACCTATAATTTTCCGTAGTGTTACAGAATACTAGAAGGACGCCCGCAAGGAGACTGGAAGAGAAGAATGTGAATGATGGAGTTCCTCCCCAAGGTCCTCAGGGTGATCAAGTGCCTCAAGAGAATGAAATTCCGGTGGATCCCCCGGCCATGACCAATAAAGAGATTAGGTCTGCTTTTCTAACCCTAGCCCAAGCCATGACGGCTCAAGTTAATCAGGATGTGGGGCCTAGGGTGAATGCTAATGAGAGTACCATGGCCTCAAGGTTGAGAGACTTTGTGGGGATGAATCCTCCAATATTTCTTGGTTCTAGAGCGGGAGATAATTCCCATGAATTCTTGGACGAAGTATATAAGTTAGTCAATGCTATGGGGCTAACTTCTAGGGAGAAAGCGGAGTTGGCCTCCTATCAATTGAAAGAGGTTTCCCAACTGTGGTTCACTCAATGGAAAAGCAATAGGCCTTTAGATGCGGGTCCTATAGAATGGGAGGAGTTTAAGGGAGCGTTCCTTGGTAGGTACTTTCCTCGTGAGAAGAGGGAGTGTAAGGTTGATGATTTTATCAATCTTAAGTAAGGTAGCATGAGTGTGGAAGAGTGTTCCTTGAAATTTACTCTCTTGTCTAAGTATGCTCCATCCTTGGTGTCTAACACTAGGGATGAGATGAGTAGGTATGTGACGGGTATATCCGACCTAGTTGAGGAAGAGTGTCGTACGATGATGCTCCATGATGATATGAATATTTTTAGGCTTATGGTGTATGCTCAATCTATTGAGGGGTCCAAACTTAAGAGAAAGAATAGGGAGCTGAGGAGGGGTAGATCCGATGAGCAAGATCAACCTAGGTTCAAGAAGAGAGCTCCAAACTAAGATTCTTCAAGTGCTCCTAAGGTTAACCAAGGGAAGAGTGATGGATCTCAATTTTCTAAACCTCTTTGCACCACTTTTGGGAAGAGGCATCATGGGAAGTGCCTAGCCGGTACTAGTGGGTGCTATGGTTGTGGAAAGTGTGATCACCAAGTGAGAAATTGTCCTACTTTTACGGCTAGAGGAAGGGAGGCCAAACAAGATTCTTATGATGGCTCGGGTCCCAATGCTCCAAAGAAGAACCATTTTTATTCTCTTCAAGCTAGCAAGGACAAATGATATAATGCGGATGAAGGTACCAGTTAGTTATAGTTCCTTCTTGTTGTGATGAGGTCCTTATGTTGTTTTCATGTTAGCCTTAGTGGGGTTTTCTCCTAAGTGGGGGATGGTATGTTGAATAGTAAGGTTGTTGAGAGTTTTGATATCCTTATAGCTTTCCTTGTATTCCTATTCAAGCTAGAGACCAAGAGTTCCTTGTAGTTTGTGTCATGTTTTGGAGTGATGTGTGATTATGTGTTTCCATGATCTCCTTATGTTATGCATGTTATGATGAAATTATGTTCATTTGAGAAAATGAGTTTTCATGATTATGTTCCTCATGTTAGCATGCATCTATAATTAGTTGCCTAAATGTGTTTTTGAAAGAGTTGCATGATTGCCTAATGATGTTATGATGAGCATGATGTGATTTGGATAAGGAAGTTCCTCCAATGAAATGAGAAATGTTGATGTTATTGTGCATAATGAGTTTGTAGAATTAGTTCCTACTTTCTTGAAATGCATTGAGCTTATTGATGTAGGGTTGATTTTTCCTCCTATGATTATGCATTTATATTTATGTGTCATGCATGATGGGCTGCTAGTCTTGACTCATTTTTTCCTTAAAGTGTTTAAAGTATCATTCGAAGACGAATGTTCCTAAGTGGGGGATATTGTAACGACTTGTAAAATGATAGGTTAAACTAGAGCCTAAACGTGGGGGTTAACGTCGAGAGTTAAGGGCAAGGGATAAGGGTTTCGTGTGTAGTCCATGGTTTGGGAACCTAGGCTACCTAAAACTTAGCCTAGCTACTGCCTCCCTAGACCACGAGGGTCTTCACGACCCGTGGTTGGCTAGGCACTAATCCCTAGAAAGGTGCCAAGCCAAGGCTTCCCTTCACAAGCCACTTCATGACCCGTGGTCATGACCACGTGCCGTGGGAAGGCTCGTGGGGTCACCTTAGCTTGATGAGGAAAGTGTCTTGTTGAAGAGGCTGCTGCCTCAAAGCCCACGGGGACCACCATGAGCCATGGTGCCCTAGAGGGTCCGTCAAAATGGGCGTGAAGCTCACTTAGGCTCAAGGGAGGCAAGGCAACTTTGCTTAGATACTGCCTCCATGATCACAAGCATCACCACGACTTGTGGTCTTGACCACGGATCGTGGGAGCTTCTGTGGTCTTGCCTTAGGCCCTTGAGGGCTTGGAAAGGTCGGGAGGCACACTGCCTAGGAGATCATGGGCACCACCACGAGCCGTGGTGCCCCTCACGACCTGTCAAAGTGGTGTGGTCCCGGACGGGGCTGCCCCAACTAGGGAGTTTTAAGTAATTTCCTTTTATTTAATTATTAAGTGGGGTTGATTTTAAATGGTTTATATCACTAGTATATATAGTTTTAAGTCCTAAAATAAGTCATTAACTCCTTATTTCTCTAAAACCCAAAAGAAGTTCTTCCTTTCAAAAATTCTCTCTCTAAACTCATAGAAGAAGAAGGAAGCCATTGAAGCTAGGGTTGGTGGATTCCAAGGTGTTTATTCCTCAAATTTCGTGGGGAATCTATAACAAGGTATGGTAGTCTTGATCCTTGTCTAACTTTTCATTCAAGGAGCCAATTCAAAGGTGATTTCATAGTATGAAAAACCTAGGGTTTTACTAAATCTCATGGGGTCTTTCATCAAGCATTTTCTAATGGTTTCTAATGACAAATTATGATTGTATTGGTGTTTAATTGATGATTTATGATGAAAATACTCTATGAACCTATGGTTTCTCTCAATTCCTAAATTGTTCCTTATGAAGTGGGTTGATGATTATGAAAGCTTATGAATGGAATTTGTTTAAATTGCTTTAGGTTATTGAATTGTATCATTATCTATTCCTTAATTATGGTGAATTTTTGGTGAGTTGATGATTTGTGATCATGGCCTTGAAAGGGCAAGTATGACCTAATTACATGTTGAAGTAGAATCGTGTTAGAGATGTTGATCCACTTGAAAGGTGGAGGTGTTTAATTACTATGTATGATTCTGATGTGAAGGATATGCATGTGACTTCAATGATAGAATGATGATCATGTATAGAATGTAATTGTGTTATTGTTGATAGTATATTCTCAATTGACACTCATGAATGATGATGATAGAATGTGAAGGATTTCTATACTGAATGTTGAATCTAGAATTGGTAGGCTCATGCATCCTTTTCTTGTATAATGAATGGTTCTTGACTTGATGAATATGAATCGATATGCTATGGCATTCTTTTCATATATGTGTAATGAATATGTCTTGAGTTGATGGACATGAATCAATAGGCTTAAGGCATTCCTTTCATAAATGATCTAATGTAATGAAGACTCTAGAATCGATAGGTTAATGGCATTATTTTCTTAACGAGTCAATGTACCATGAATGTATAGGCTTATGGTATTCCTTTCATGAGTATTTGCATGTAATGAGGAACCCTGAATAGATAGGCTTATGGCATTCCTTTCATGAGGACTCTAGATCTATCCTTGAATGTACCGTGTATCTATAGGCTTATAGCATTCCCTCCTTGTGTAATGATGTAACTTAAGTTGATAGGACAATGACATTCCTCCCTAGTACACTAATGTAATGTGAATTAAATAATCTATGGGAATGTAGCCTAAGCACCGAGTGGATATGGTTAGATGGAAACTCTCCCAATGTTAGGTTAGAGTTCCAAGGAACATCTTCCTATCCCATAACTATGTGCCCACATGAGATATTAGCTAGTTGATTCTATCCAAAGCTAATGTTACCGGTCTACCTTAGGCAAGTAGACCACCTCTTTATGGTGTAGGGTCATACGACACTGGATTCCATGATCTATCTCTCATGGTCAATGTTGGTTAAACGCTTATTCCCATCATGTGAGATGTGCATTATGGTTTCTTGAAGAGTTCTACAAAGTGTGGGTAGTAGTATGGGATGCTATCCATGCATTGCACGAGTAGGCTTTGAGAGGGTCATAGTGAGTTCTCTAAGCCTTAATGGCTAATGTATGAATGTGTCTTAAATGAAGTTAATGAAGAAGGCCGACTTATATGCTTAAATGTAAAGATGCATGCTATACTTAGATTGTATTATGAGTTACTTCCTTGTCATGACTTATTGTATATGAATGTGCCTTGTCTGTGGTGACTTCAAAGGAGTACTTAGTGTGAGTAGTAGTATGGGATGCTACTTTCACATTGCACAAGTATGACTTAGATGTTGGTCCTAATGTGATGATGTGACTCATGTAATGTTTATGTCTCTTATATGCTTTATTGTGTAAAGGTGGAGAGAATGAAATTTAAGTTCACTTTTGGTAACCTTAACGTGGTGCCTTGGTGTGGGTGGTGGTATGGGACGCTACCCATACATTGCACAAGGTATAGCTTGAGAGTTACTTGAGGTGAAGGCATAATATGAAGGTAAATGTTTATGTGTTGAATATGTTCAAATTTGAAATATGACTTGAATGTTGGTTGTGACTTATATTATGCCTCTTTTATCAATCTTCATGAAGTTTTACCAAATGGCATAAAAGCATCACCTTCAAACAAAAAAGTCCGTTTAAAGCATGTTTTTGCATGGCTATCATACTTAGTACTTAATTGTGCTAACCCATTCTTCTTCATGTTTTTGCTACAAGTGTAGGTTCCGGCAAGTGATTGCATTCTCTCTAGTGAAACTTGGATTAGAGTTCTCCAAGACATTTTGGGTATGTCCTCATAGATCAAAGACAAGGACTTTTAATGTTTCTAGTTCTTTCATGTTTTAAGACTATAGTTAAGACATTCGACTGTTAAGGGTCGTGACCCTATCTTGTTTAAAGTTTTGTCTAAGATGGCCATGTGAAACTTTTGTATTCCGCTGCTTTATAAATGTCTTTTGATTGTTGGATTCATAAAAGAAAAGTTTTAAATTCCGCACTATTTCTATATATCGAATGTTATGAATGCTAAGAGGCTTGTATGAGACCCCTTCGGAGTCGAGTATGTCGTGTCGCTTCCGTGGTCTAGACTCGGGTCGTGAGAGTTTACTTACTAAGTATATAAATGAGAATCTAATGAAGTTAAGGAGATCTTGTATTGAATGTATTTATGTTAGTATTGAAAGGTTAGTTCTCAATTTGACACTCATGTATGATGATGATGGAATATGAAGTGTTGTCTTTTATTTATTTTATATCTTGAATTGTTAGGCTTAGGCATCCTTTTCTTGTATAATGAATGTATCTTGACTCATGTTTTAATATCTTGAATTGGTAGACCTAATGTTGGTAGCCTTGAATGAATGAATGAATAATGAGGTATTCTAGGTTCTGTCTTGAACCGGTAGACCTAATGTTGGTAGCCCTTCATGATAAGTCTAGGACCCAATGTGATGTTAAACCTTGAAACGGTAGACCTAATGGTGATGGCCCTTTCTTGTGTGAAATGATGAACCTTGAAACGGTGACCTAATGGTGGTGGCCCTTTATAGGAAAGTCAATGAGCTATCCTTGTAATGTACCTTGAAGCGGTAGACCTAATGGTGGTGGCCCTTTCATGTGTAATGTAATGTAAATGAAACTACTCTATGGGAATGTAGGCTAAGCATAGAAATGATAAGGTAATATGGAAGTTCTCCCTATGTTAGGCCGGATTGCAATGAACGTCTTTCTTGTCTCTTAACTATGTGCCAACATAGGTCTAGCTAGTGGATCCACTTAAGCTAAAGTTACCGGTCTTACCTTAGGCAAGTAGACCATTTTTTTACGATGTGGGGTTATATGACACTGGATTCCATGTATAGCTTACATGGTCTATGTCGGTTAAAGATTTATTCCCATCATGTGAGAAATGCATTATGGTTTCTTGAGCAGTTCTATGAAATGTGGGTGGTAGTATGGGATGCCATCCATGTATTGCACGAGTAGGCTTTAAGAGAGTCATAGTTAGTTCTCTAAGTCTTAATGACTACTGTATGAAAGTCCTCTAAATGAAGTTATTGAAGAATGTTGACTCTTAAATGCTTAAGGTGATGATACATGCTATACTTGGGTTATATTATGAGTTATTTTCATTTGTCATGCCTTATGAAATGTTTTGTCTCTTATGTAAGGATATTATGTAAAGGTGAAAAGGAATGAATGGTAAGTTCACTCTTGGTGACCTTAATGTGATGGCTTAGTGTGGATGGTGGTATGGGATGCTATCCATACATTGCACAAGGTATAGCATAATGGTTACTTGAGGTGAAGGTCTAAGGTGAAGGTAATGGTTTACTTGTTGATATTGTCCAAATGTGTTGTTATGACTTGTATGATGATTATACTTGTAATTGATGTCTCTTATGCTATTGTTTATGATGTTTATAAAAAGTGGCATAATGCATGGTTTCCAACCAAAATGTCCCTTTAAAGCATGTTTTCGCATGATCATCATACTTAGTACTTTTTTGTGTGCTAACCCATACTCTCTTATATTTACTACAAGTGTAGGTTCTGGCAAGTGATTGCTTCTATCTAGATTGAAGTGCTTGGATTGAGATTTTCTCCAAGGCTAAAGTGGTACGTCCTCATAGATGGAGGACAAGTGTCTTTTTGAAGTTTCTTTCCTTTTCATGTAATAGACAATTCTAGTCTTTTCAATTGTAAAGAGCCGTGTCCCTACTTTAGTTTTCAAGATTTCGTTTAGATGGCCATGTGAGACTTTAGTAGACTTCCATTGTGTTTTCAAGTATTTCTAAATGAAGTTTTAATAGTTTGGTTTTAAATAAGTTATTAATTCCGTACTATTTCTATATATCGAATGTTATGAATGCTATAAGGCTTGTATGAGACACTTCGGGGTCAAGTACTCTCTGTCGCATTCGGGGTGTGGGCTCGGGTCGTGACAATTGATTTTGGGAAAACTGCAAGTGCCAGCCATTAGGGCCACCAACGACCGGTGGATAGGACCAAAGACAGTAGGTGTGGTATGTGGATGGCCCTTCCTAAGGGAGGTCTAGGAGGCTCAAAACCACAGCTTGACCAACGGACCATAGGTCAGACCACGATCCGTGGTTAGGCCCTGTGGTTTGATGGCCATGATCACCTTTCTAACCACCATCGAGGGCCGTACAGGACGGACCATCATTCAGTCCATGGTCCGTCGATGGGTGGTCGTAGGTCGCTGTTGGCAGTTATCAAAACCTTCTCTCCAATAATTCTCTCTCTAAAAGAAGAAAAAGAAGGACTCACCTAGGGTTTCAAGCTAAGGTCTCAATTTCTCCATTGAAGGCTAGCATTTGAATTCAAGGTATGGTAGTTTTCATCCATGAATTGCTTTCATTCATGAAGTCTTTAAATTCTCATATTTTCAAAGTATAATTCCCCAAGTTAGCTAGGGTTTTCTTCAATTACCATGTGTTCCCTTAATTATTGATCTAAATGATTGAGTTATGTTTTAATATTCATGAATTGATGATATAGAATGCTTTCATGATGTTTCCCCGATGAACCTATATAAACCCCCCATGTTTTCAAAATTGTGATCATATGATGTGGGTTGTTGACTATGAAAGAGGAGTTTTATGATCTAAACAATGAGGTGATAGAATCACATGAATTTATGATGAAATCCCTATCTAATCATTGATTTCTAGATGTGGTGATTGAAAATAAGCTTTGAACCTTGAAAGGGCAAAGTATAAATATATGAATGATCTTATGAAACCTATGTAAATGTTTTTAGGGTGCTTTGAGAGTAAAGTGCCAATGATGATATTTGATGTTGTGTTGTAAAATGATATTTTCATAAACACATACTAGCATAATGTCAAAGGTTTTCTCATATAATATGGATTCTTAGGTTGAAAGGCTTTCTACCTAATTGAATCAAAGAGTAAGAGCTATCCTAATGAAACTAGCTTGGATTGGTTATCCTAGGATACCTTTCCATGTATGATAAGAACAATTAATAAATGACTATTTCGTGCGAATTATACTTAGCATTGAGTGGGTATTGATGTGACATGGAACCTCTCTCGTAGTAGAGGCCGGGTTTCTAGAAGCAATCTCTTCAGATGGAAGCTCCTAGGTTAGTAGAGGCCGAATTTCTAGTAACAATCTTCTTATCCCTTAAACTATGTGCCCCCGATTAGCTAGTGGTTCTACCTTAGACAAGTAGATCAACCCTTTTTTAGTGTGGTAGACACTGAGGGATCATGTTATAGCTCACACGATTCATATGTCGGTTAAGGGTAATTTCCCCACAACAAGATGAATAATGAACTAAGGTTACTTCAAGAAGTATCGCATATGAGTTCAAAGGTTTTAATGATGATGTTAGCTTGCATTGATCATAGTTTTATGACTTATGTTTTCTAACCCTCTTTTATCATGTTTTATTTGGTCAATTGCATGTCATGAAATGAAATGTCCTTTTTAACATGTTTTAAATGTTTTTATGCATAACTATCATACTTGGTACATTGTTTGTACTAACGTATACTCTTGCCTACATTTTCCCCAGATGTTGGATCCGACAAATAGGGTTCCCAGTTTTGTGGCTAGAGCTTGGATTTGATTTATTCCCGAGCTTGGTGAGCTCTCATGGTTCAAGGATAGATTTCCATTGTTTAGTTCCTTTTCATGTATTTCTCTTTTGGACATGTTGTATGGGCTAGGCCAAATTTCATTCTATTGTAATAGATGGCTATGATGAGTCAAAGTGTCTAGACTTCTGCTTTTCTTTATAAAATGTTTTGGACTTGGACTATTGTTTTACTCTTATTATTCTATTTCTTATGTTATGTGAGCCAAATGGCTTGTATGGAGTCCATTGGGGTTCTATACGCCATGTTACATCTAGGGTGTACCCCTGGGATGGGAGAGTGAGAAAATTTTGCCATTATACCTCTTTGTGGCCACCTTGTGAGAGTGTGAACCTATCTTGGTACCATTTGAGCCTACCCTTTTCTTTGGATGAACCTTGAACATAAATAACCCTTTCCTTCCCACGTAAAATCTTCATGGAGCATTGGTTGTGTTGAATAGCCAACTTAGGCCAAAAGCCTAAGTTGGGGGTATGGTGAAAAAGGAGAAAAATAAAGAATCTTGAAAAATCCATCCTCGAAAGATCTTGTTGAAAAAGATGGAATCCCTCCATGTAAAAACAATAAAGAGAAATGAAAAGAAGAAAAAGATTGAAAAGGAAAAGAAGAAAAGGTCGAAAAAGAGAAGAATTGTTGAAATAAAGTGTGAGGAATGAGAAAATGAAATGGGGTATCCAATGAAGTTTGATTGAAATAATAGGGTGTGAATTTCAAGAATTGAAAGTGTGATAGAAAATTTGAAAGAATGAAGTGCATGCCATACTCCATGGAGGTACTAGTCAGTAAGCCTAAATGACCATACTCTAACATTCAGCCCTGATATAAACTTTGAAAGACCTTTGAGATCTTGATTAAGTATAACATCGTGTTGATTGTAAAATATATGGAAAAGATTTTGCATGTGTTTGTTTTTGAGAGGGTGAGAGTTGTTTGTGATTCCTATATTCTGAAAAAATTGATGCTCTTTGTGTGAAGATGGAATAGATTTTGTTTTGAGGGCATTCAAATACTCTTGTTGAGCTTGAACTTGCATTTGAAGCAAGCATTGAGAACTTAAGTCTCTCTTCTAATGCCTAGTCACAATTTGAAACTTAGAGTGCATAATTGAACATTGCATGAGGAGTTTTAACCTCTTGTGTGCATTCATGTTGAGTCTTGAGCAGTACTATTTGTAGACATCCTTGTTGAACTAATTGATCTTTAGTTTTTACTTGAGGACAAGCAAAATTTTAAG
Organism: Solanum raphanifolium; assembly: GCA_036250405.1. NCBI lineage: Eukaryota > Viridiplantae > Streptophyta > Magnoliopsida > Solanales > Solanaceae > Solanum > Solanum raphanifolium. The sequence continues at coordinate 18,243 of JAJOOE010013906.1, forward strand.
TTGGGGGTGTTGATAAATCTGAGATTTTGACTCATTTAGGGCTTATTTTTAAAGCTTATTGTCCTCAATGCCTAATTTATGCTCCAAACTAATGTTAAAATGTTGATGTGCAGCAATGAAGGTAAAAGAGCAAGGCAAGGACATTACCGGGCAAAAAGGGAAGAAAAAGCTGAAGAAGTTGAAGAAAAGGAATCCTGATGATCGCCAAGATAACTCAGCGAACCGCCGAGTGGCTCTTCAGCTCGCCTAAAAATCTGGTGTGCCAGCCCGGAGAAAGAACCAACTTGGTGATGGACATGGACAGTCGGTAGACCGCCGAATGGATTAGTGACCTCAATCCTGATCGCCTAAAGTCACAGAACCCTGAGGGTAAAAAGCCAAGGAAAATCGACAATAGAATGTAGCCATTGGCGCATCGCTGACTTTGCCGGCGATGCTCGACTAACCTCGCATAGTGATCCTGAAGACCAAAATTTGAGAAAGTATAAATTGAATTTCAAAAAGTAGAAAAAAAGATCAAGTCATTTCCTGAGTAATTACTCCATTGTAAAACTTTGAGCTTTCATTGGAGACTTTGTTTTACTTAGTTGAAGGAGTTTTCTAGTAGATTTTGAGTTTGGTTTTTGATATTAAGCATTTTGGATCAATGTAAAGACGTGGATTGCAAAACCCAGATTATGGAGAACGTAATTGGTATTGATTTCTTCCTTTTTATGATGTATGGCTAAAACCCCAATTCTTGGGGGTGTGATCATGTTATTATTTGTTCTAATTAGCTTATGGGTATTATTGTTTACTAATTTAAATGTTGTTTTAAAGTGGGTTTGATTGATAGTTGTGTATTAAGTCATGAATTGTAGTTGCAAATGCAATTCTAACTTAGTGTTATGGGTCTTGATTGAGAGAGAGATTATAGATCTAAAGTTATCAATTAATGATTGTAGCTATTGGATTGTTGTGGGTTCAGCTCGAGAGATAGAATCCCAATTTGATCCTAGCTATCTGGCTCGAGAGTAGATAAATTAAGGTTTTGGGTTGTTTATATTGGTAAGCTTGTCGAGGTTCGAGAGAACTCACTTGAATTGTAATAGTTGTTCGAGAGAAAGCTATTGCATTTATAGTCTAGCCTACCCACTGAGATTTAGCAATTGTTAGTACATTTCAATTACTCGTATAGCGAAATTAGCTTATAATCGATCACATCCCCGATAATCTCTCTCTATTTGTCTACTCCCTCATTTTCGTAAATCTTGTAGTTAATAATTGACACGTTCAAACCCCCTATCTGACATTCGTTGTCAAACCATTAACTTACTTTGCTTGGTTTCAATAAGGTCTACTTCTATAACCGATTAGACCACTAGATTTACTTACTAATTAAACTCCATACTGTACCGCTCCCTGTGGGTTCGACCCCAGCTCTTTGTTAGGTTTTATACTATATTACAATCATCTACACCTAGTATTGGATGGGGTGTAGTTGAGCGTTTATCGAAAATGGTGCCGCTGCCGGGGAGTGGTTTTATAGAATTCTCTTGTTGAAGTTTGTTGGTGATCTTCTTGTGGTGTAGTTAAACCTATTTACTTTTTGTTTGTTGTTTGTTGCCTTTGAGTAGGTGACGAAATGAATGTCAACGGAAGCAATGCCAGCCAGCTGGGCCAAAATGATGACATTGGGAACTTGAACGATGTGAATGATATACATTTAGGTGGTGTAGGTGCTATTCAGTTGCCTCTGGTTGCAACACCCTGGAAACTAGTAGATTAAAGTAGCGCTAAGTGTGAGGGTTAGACCAAAGGAAGAGGGAAAGAGCACAGGAAGAGGACTAGGGCAGTCCACTCTTACATGGACACTGCCTCACCTTCCACTACCACCACCACGGCTTGTGGTGAGGACCGCGGCTCGTTGTGTGGCTAGGAAGTGGCTCAACAAAGGCTGCCGAAAACAACCCTCTCCACAAGAGCCACTTCACGGCTCGTGGGAAGGCTCGTGGTGGTGCCTTAGATTTTTAGGGAAGGGAAGGTTGCCTAGCTACTGTATCATGAGCACGAGAGGCACCACAGCTCATGGTAGGCACCACGGCTCGTAGAGCCTCACGTTAGGGGTTTTTCAATAGACTTAGAGTTTAGGGTCAACTTCAAATGGTCATATCTCATAGTTCAAAACGAATTAGGTGGGACATTACCTATCCAATTAAAGGTTTCTAAGTCTCTTTCCAACGCCACTGAGTTTTCCCAATTCCGATCTCAGAGTACAAAGTTATACCCGAAATAGTAAAGCACTGTCAGGCTGATAATTCATCACGACTCGTTTGATGGGCTGTGGTGATGATGATGGTTCGTGAAGGCGTCCACCATGCCGTTTCGGCAGTTTCCAGCAGGGGAACTTATTGGGTCTTTTCCCAATCATTTTTACTCAAAGATATATCGTTTTTCCCAAGCCTAGGACACCTTTATATGTCATTTTAAACCCAAAACTCACCCAATTAAGTCATTATATCTCAAGATCCAAATCAATTCTAAAAATACTCTCCTCTCAAATATTTCTCTCTCTAGGAATCCTCTATTGAAGAACAAGAAAAGAGATCATCTAGGGCTTGAAAAAGAGGAAATTTTCATATGAATTTGGTTGGATTCTACACCCAAGGTATGGTTGCTTTTCATCTATGGGTAGTCTTCACCCATAGAACCCTTCCAAAATTAGATTTCAAATCTCTCAAATTCCCAAAAGTGGGTTTTCATTCTAAGCCATGGATTCCCTTCCAAAAACGATTTCAATGACCTAACTGATTTATATTATGATTATATTGATGAATTACATCTATTTTAATGATGAATTACCCAAGAATCCATGGATTCCCCTTTTTCCCCAAATTGGACCTCAAGTATAGGTATTGGTTGATACTAGTAGAATGTGATAGAATTATGTATGTTGTAATTGTTCCAATTAAGGGGATGTGGGTTGATTATGATTAAGTTACATGATTTTTGTGTGAGACCCCATGGTTCTTTCGCATAATATGTGTATCATTCATGAGTGTATGAGGCTTATATGACTTGATATATCATTTCAGGAGAATAAGGTTGCAAAAGGGAGGTAAAAAACAAAGAATTAGTCTAACATTATGGGTCAAGGATGTCCTTAAACAAGTTCAAGTTAAAGAATGTCTATTCTAGCACCCCACTCGTTCGGAACGTTTAAGTTAACGGGTACCTTTGGGGGATAAGACAAAGAGTGTCTTATATGCTAATAAGGATGTTTTATAAGGTGATATAGTCTCCCAATGATCGTAAGTTAAGTTTTGAAGTCAAGCAAGTTGGGAAATTAAAGTTGACAAAGGTTAGAGTAAGTTTCTTTAATAAACTTTCTGAAATTTGGGTTAAATGTCTTGGAGCTTTTCTCCCAATATATAAAGCTTTAGATGAACCCCAATATATGAAATCGAAGGTCTACGAGTCTACTTTCCAACTCACTATATCATTTTTCCATACAACTTCAAAATTGAGAGATATTAAGATTTTAGTGAGACTGCACAAGTAGGCACGTGGGGTGGGCCCCTAGCTCCTATGTCAGTTTAGATTTATAAGATCTGATTTTCCTTCGTTTTATCTCATTTTTTTGACCAAAATAAGAAGAAAACAGTCCTAAATCCTCTCTAAAGTTTCCCCTATAATCCAAGCAAAGATCTACAAGATTTCAACGTGGTTTCACCATCAGAACATTCATAGAGATTGTGTTACTTCTTTCTTCCTTGTTGGTTGTGATTTCAAGGATTCTTCATGGTGAAGGAGTCTCATTTTTTGTGGTGTTTCTGCTGTTTGGATTTAATAATTCTCACCCTTCATTTTATTGAGTGAGTCCAAGTTATAGCTATGCTATATAAGCAAGAACACAAATAGACGACTGCGAAAATCATATTTGGGTATTTACGTTATGTTGGGCTGTTTTGAAGTATTTTTCCGATATTGTTGTTGCTGGAATTTTCGAAAATGCTTTGTATGTGTGTGGTTCTTGTTGATATGAGTCTGGAAGAGAAGAATAAGTATATAGGGGTATTCAATTGTAAGATAAATTAGTATAACGTTGGTTCTATTATTGCTTTACAATTTTCAAATTTGTTTCTTTTTGGTTCAATGTGTTGTGTTTAAGGAGACTATTTGTTATTGACAAGACATGTTAAAGTACTTCAAGCTCCATAAAGTTTAAGTCAAGGTTTTTCCTTTTAACCTCTTATTGCTTATGAAGAGAAAGATATGACTCCAAATTAGATTATTGGACGAACGTATAGGATGATGATTGGAAGCGGTGAGTTCAAGTTATTATGGTTATATTGAACAGTTATAGGACTGTATTACATATATTTTTTTATGGCTTTAATAGTTTGAATACTCGCGATTAGGATTTGGTTATGGTTAGTTTAGGGTTCGAAAAGAGGGGTGTGGCGATACGCCGAATTTTTATTGTTGTGCAGGCATACTCTATTTGGTTGTTGTTGACTTTTGCGTAGGCCTCCACTTGTTAATAGCTGCTGCAAAAATGTATGTTTTGTCATCAATTTGGGGTTGTAATTTGGAGAAGAAAAGGTAATGAAGCATACATTTAAAAATGGTCTGGTGAGCTAATCACTCTGCTAGTGAGCTAGAAATTGCTACTTTGACATGATGTGTTAATATTCTACCTGTAATGGTTGTGTGACATGATTTTCTGTAGACTACATACTGTAAGGAAGGGGTATAATCCATTGATACAACAAGACCCAAAATTGAGGTATGTTAAGGCAAAGCACTGTACTTCCTTTGAGCACGAATTTTTGTATCTTAAATTGTCAAATATTATTTTACTACTCTATACTAGAAAGACCTTTTGTGAAAGGCATTGATATTGCAGCTGGTGTATTTTTGTGACTCCATTATGTTGTTATTCCACTCGTTCGGTTTGATAGGGTATTTGGTATCTTTATGTCATTTTGTTAATTCTCTTGACTATAGGTCCATGTGTACAAATTCTTATTCTTCTTTAGGTGTAGTAACTTAAAAAGATTAGAGATGAACAATATGAATTTGAAATCAGTCCTCCTTCCTCACTAATTTATATTTTTGAAAACTTTAAAATAAAACGTTGATCTCCAAAACTCTTAAATGTAAACCGTAGGTTCAAACTACTAAAGTACGGGTTTTTCTGAAATACTTTCTTTTACAAACTACTAAGGAAACATATATAGATACTAAGTGAAGAACTTTAAGCTCTTTATGAACATCCTCAAGTTTAAGTTGCCTTTCTAAATCCAAGTTAAGTGTTCCAGTTTAATCTACAAGTATATAAGTTTCATGAGATATTTACATGTGATACGAAAGTGATTACGATATTATGAGGGCAAGAGTACCAACGAGCCAAGATTGGCAACAAGATTCAGGTAACAAATGCATTACGAATCCATGACATTACATGCTATGCATTCTACTTCCGAGCTATAATCAGAAGGTATGGGGCCTATTGCCTATACTTATACGTATGAGCACATATGGGCAAAGTTGGCGAATATGATCCCGGTTCGCTACCGAAAGGCACCACCATTGCTAGCACTTGGTTTTGCATCTATATATATATATATATATATATATATATATATATTCACGACATACGATTGTGTGAGCATACCATGCATATTTAATTTATAAGGTTTGATGTCTACCATGGCGGCTCCCAGAGTTTCTGTTTCAGGTGGTATCTTTATTCCCCTTTTTACAATAAATATTTATTATTCTCTTTTCTACCTTACGTACCAGTACATTTTTATTTGTACTGACGTCCCGTTGCCTGGGGACGCATTTTTATTTCGTGCGTGCAGGTCAATGTAGGGATTTTGATTGGCCCCTCTACTAGGATTCGAGGTTCAGCTATGAGTTGGTAAGCTCTACTTCTTCCTGGAGCTTTCATAGAATGTTACTTTTATTATACAGTTTGGGTATATTCGGGGCCTTGTCCCGACCAGTGCTTATGTCACTCATAGAGGCTATTGTGGACACAGTATTCTGAGTTTCTTTCTACAGCTTCTAGTTTCCAGCCACATAGGCTTGACATATATAGATATGTATGTATGTGTGTATCTTCATTGTAGCCTTGTCGGCTAGCTAGTACCTTATTATCTTTGGCTTGTCTACCTTCGTCTATATGACTTACCGATATTCAGGTTATGACCTTAAGGGTCTAGAGATCATATTTTAGATGTTATGTTGCCCGACCTTCTAGGCCCTCAGTTGAGTCAGTTGGTATGTTTATGTTGCTAAATCGATTGCATAAGGTGTCGAGTGCCAGCCACGTCTTCTCTAGTTTGGGGCGTGGCATTTTGTATGAATATACATGTATTCTTTATTAACCTAATATTCTAAGGTAAAATTGATATAGCCTAATGTTGTGCCATGAATGAGGCAAATTGAGGGGCTAGATGTGATCTTCTAATATTGATGAATTTCTTTTTGAATTGCCTTAGATTAGATGACCTAGACATTAATTGCTTACGGGTAAAGCTTCAAGACATGAATTGATTTGATTAGGGCTTTATGAGGGATCATTGCTATGTAGTATTGAGATTGAGTTTATATATCTCCTATATGACTATAATTGATCAAGAATGAGGCATGTGGTAAGGCTACCTAGTATACATGATGAACATGTGAGGCATTGCTTGAGAGTAAGGCTTGTAACTTCAAGATGACTCCTAGGGCCTTAAGGGTAAAAGCTAAAATGAATAAACTAAGGATGTTAAGGCTTTAAGAAAGAAGCTATTATGTATGTTAAATTGTAAATGGAATTGTTGTGAAAGGACTTCATCTACATGACCTCTAATATGAGTATATGAGTCTATGCATGGAATGAATGTTGTACTGGATTTATGACTATATATATGTCTCATTTGATGCATGCTAGATATGTTGACCTAACATGATCCTTGAATGCAAGATAAGAGGGGTAAGTATGATTATGATATTATATGCATGTTTATGAATACTTTGAGAATGAAGTGTCTACTATGACAATGTTTTTGTTGTGTTATTGGAAGGACAATCACACACACACACCCCATGCATGAATATGAATATGATGTGACTAAGGTGTTGCTTGTGGTTCATGTCCCTTGAAAGGCAAAGTTATGAGGACTTCTACATCTTTATGAGAATTGTGTATGAGCTTACGATTCACTTAGAAAGTGAAGATCTTATGATTATTGTGTAATTGTGGTATTGTGAAAGGTAGTTCTCCCCATACCCTTACACTTTATTATGCATGAACTATTATGACTATGATGATCTTGTTGTGTTGAATGAAAGGCTATTCTCATGAACACACTATGAATATGATGTGAAAGGTTTATTCACATATTGATGATTCTAAGGTTGAAAGGACATTCTCACCTAATGAATCTATGAGCTATTATGATGTTATGTTGGTTTGAGTGCCTAGTGCATTCTTTCATGAACATGAACCTAAGTAAAGACTTAACATGAATTTAAAGGGAATTACGCTTAGCACCGAGTGGATAGGAGTATGAGATGGTTCCTTCACGCTAGTAGTTCGGTTCCCAATTTAGTATCTCATGAGATGGAAACCTCCACGTTAGTAGTCAAGGTTTCTGGTAGCAATCTCCCTATCCCATAACTATGTGCCCACATAGGTATATAGCTAATGGATCCACCTAAAAGCTATTATGTACGTTCTACCTTAGGCAAGTAGGACACCTCTTTTCGGTGTGGGGGTAGAACATCGGATTCCATGTAGCTCACATGGTCTATGTCGGTTAAGGCTAAATCTCCCTATATAATAAGAATACGAATTATGATAAGAGCATGAGTTATGTATTATGGTTCCTCAAGGAGTTCTACTTAGTATGAATGGGGATATAGGACTTCATGAATGCATTACATAAGTAGGCTTTGAGAGTGGGCATGGTATGTCTCTTTTATGATATGATGATTATGAGTTGAATGTATGCTTTATATGAATTATGAATATGAACTATACTTATGATTTCTTCATGAGCTTTACTTAGTGTGAGTAGGGGTATGGGACTTCACTTATACATTACACAAGTAGACTTATGAAGGGGTTTAGGGTGTGGGTTCCCTATGATATAAAGATATATGAATTATGTATGCATGATATGGATTGTGGCTAAAGGTGACTTTACCTATTTCAAGTTATGAATATGAATTTGTCTCCTTGTTTATGAGTGTTGGCTATGAATAAGGTTAAGGTATGTTATGCATGATCATGGTGGCCTAGAAGTGATACTTAGTGTAAGATGGGATTATGGGATCCTATCTATGCATTGCACAAGTATAGCTTAGGGTTGCTTATGTGATAGTTCTATTATGGTGATATGGTCTTGGTATGTAACTATGTATGTGAATTATGTCTTGTGAAGATTGGAATATTTATTATGTGGTGTTGGAGACTATGCTTGTGATTATGATGATATCCTTTATGTTATGATGGAATGTGCATGGTTTGTCTTATGGGTTACATTCTCCATCTATTTCAAAGATGATGTTCAAAAGTGGCATATAGCATGGTTTCAAATAAAATGTCCCTTTTATGCTTGGCTTCCATACTTAGTACTTGTTGTGCTAACCCCATATTTGTACATTTTCTACAAGTGTAGGGTTTGGAGATATTGGATTCCATCCTCGTGGCTAGTACCATAGTAGATCAAGAAGAAGAAGATTGGTGAGTCCTCATAGTTTTCGAGGGCTTGACCATATGTCCTTTATATCTTTCTTTTATGTTTTAGACTTATGGAAGGGCTATGTCCCTAAGATTGTACTCAAGAGTTTTAATTCAAATGTTATAGATATTTTGAGACATAGTGTTATAGACTCTCTCTCATTTCATAAAAGACTTCGATTGTAAAGAAAAGTTTTAAATTTTTCGCATTTTTCCCTATGTTCTTATGTCATGATATGCTAAGGGCTTGTATGAGACACCTTCGGTGTCAAGTACTCCGTGTTATGTCTAGGGGGTACCCCTAGGTCGTGACACCAGTCGTGGGAAATGCGGTGTTCCACATGACAACGATGTTGCAACTCTTGCAAATGAAAGGGTTATTTGGAGGATTGTCTCATAAGGATCCCCATGACCATATTCACAATTTTTTGGACGTTTGTGGTCCCTTCTCGTTCAAGAAAATATCTCAAGAATCTGTTCGACTCCGATTATTCCCTTTTTCTCTAGTGGGAGAGGCTACCAAGAGGTTAGCCAACCTACCTAGGGATTCAATCACCACTTGGGATGAACTTAGTGAGGCGTTCTTCGTCAGATTCTTTCCTCCCTCGAAGATGATGTCATTAAGAGACAATATCCAATGATTCAAACCCTTGGATGGTGAACCAATCAACAAGCCTTGGATACAGTTTCAGAAATTGCTACTCCAATATCTAACTCACGGACATCCAAACAACGTCTTGCTACAACATTTCTATTAGAGTCTAGATTCGGTAAACAAAGGGGTGGGTGACAAACTTGTCCGTGGAGGTATCATGCAACAACCTTTTGAGATCGCATCTACTTTACTTGATGGCATGACCAAGATCAATCGGGCTTGGTACACAAGAGAGGATCAAGTGTCTCATTTAACATTTAGGATGACGAAAGAACAAATTGAAAAAGACCAAAAACAAGTTCAAAGCATGGCCAAAATGATGAACCAAACGGATTTGTTTGAGGCTGTGAATGTTGTCGGTGTTAGTGGGGTAACCCCAATGATGCACACTTTGAGGCTCTATATAATGAGGAAGTGAGTTTCCTTGTAAATCAAAGGGATGGTTTCCGTTTGAACTATCCAAGGCCGAGCGGGAATCAAGGTTGGAATAGAGATCGCGATGACGATTGGAGAGACCGTGAGCAGGAATGGTGTGATCATGGAAACAAGTAGAAGGAGAGTGATGGGGACAAGGAGAGATACGTGCCCCCCATGAGCGTCAAAAGCCAAAAGATCAAAGGGTTGACCCGGAGAGTTTCCATATGGAAGATATGCTTTCACGCGTTCTCACCAAAGTGGAAGGGTAGGATAAAATTTTGAAGGAATTGAAAGATGACGTCTCAACTCTCAATCAGATGGTGACCTCTCACTTGATGCCCATTAAACAGCTGGAGACACAAATGGGTCAAATCTCGACTCATTTGAATAAAAAGCCAAAAGTAGGGATGCCCAGTGACACAATGGCCAATCCAAAGAATAAAGCTTTAATGGGTATCTTCGTCGTGCCACGACGTTAACTAAGGCACTTCTTGGGAGGCGACCTATGTTTTTATGCTTTTAATATTGCTTTTGAATGACGGGTGTTGAATGTGCAAGTTGAAAATTTGAAATTGTGGGAAAATGAGCAGTAGACGAGCCAAAGATCTAGTCTGCGACTCGCCTAACATGTCAGCGAACCCGACTTGGACCACCGTTTGAACCATCCATTTTGCTGGAGGTTCAGTAAAACTTGGGGGACTAAAGTACCACTTGGCGCATCGCCAAGTGGGTCGGCGACGTAAGTCGTGATTGCCAACTGGCGCGCGAACTGAAGAGTTAAAAAAGGCCAAACCATTTTTATATCCAAAACCTCCCTCATTTCATACTTTTCGACTTCCAAACTTTCACAACTACACATTTCCTTATTTTTGTAATAGTTACTTGTTTTTACTTGGGATCGTTGACTCGGGGTGGATTTTTGGATTCGTTGCTAGCCTAGCTTTTCAAATTCTCTAGGTCTCAGGTTGGTTTTTTGAACCTCGTCTTTAAATTTTGATGAAATCGATGGTATGATCATTGTGTAGTTGTTTTTATTGCGTAAATGATAATTGTTGACTGTGTGTTGTTGATATCTGCCCGTATTTAGTTTTAATTGTGTTAATTGGCCTTAAATCGTAAAATCTGGAGTTCGAACATGTTTAATTGTGTGGGTTGTGTTGATTACATTGTGGATCTAGTTTGGGTGAAGTCTGAGTAACCCTGAGTTGTGCTGATTGTCAAATTTCGCCTAACGATAGAGCGGTTGACGTCATTCTTAAAGGCAAAAGACGTCGATGAGCCAATTTTGGCCAAATGATAGGAAGTCTGAGTACCTCGAGGGAATGGGTAGTATGGGTTTAAGCCTAATTAAATAAAATAATAGTTTAATTTTGTTTTCGAGGGTTGTGGGTTAGATTTTGAAAGTTAGGGTGAAAATATGGTAGGTTGGGCTATTTAGTGAGCTGGGTCGAGCTCGCTGAGTAGTTCAGCGGTTTGCATAAAGACCCCTCGATTTCTTTTTAAATTCTCTATGTTTGAGGACTAAGTTCTGTAACTTTTGGTGATACGCCTGATCTCGCCGAGAGTCCCTTCTGATCGCCCTTCTGTGCCCCTAATCCCTAAATTAATTTTGTAACTTTCGACGAGCTACTTCTAGTTCGTTGAATGGCAAATTGTGTTATCCTAGGTTGCTGCGTCCGCTCATATGACCCCATCTTAAGGTATTTTTTTGAGAAAATCCCCTTATTCTGGTCTTGATCATGTATTGGTTAGTAATGCTACTTTACTTGATATTAAAAACATTGGATACTCGAAGTTACCCTCTATATCCCGTCCATTACACTTGCACTTCATGTTTCATATTCGTCAACTTCGTCATAATTTAATTTCTTTAAAGAAGTTCTGTAAGGATAATATTTGTTCTATTGATTTTGACTCTTCTTCCATTTCTGTTAAGGACAAAGCCATAGGTCAAACTCTCGTGCAAGCTTCCAGTGAGGGTGATGTTTATCCGCTAGCATCTTCATCAGTGTCTTCTTATTCTCAAGCATCTGTTGCTATTGGTCAATCTGGAGATTTTTGGCATTGTAAATTAGGCCATAGTGGAGTTAAGACTATAGATTATCTTAGGAAAAATAATTACATTAGCTTGCTCAATTCTGTTCGTAGTGATTGTGTCCCTTGTCGGCTAGGAAAATCTCAATGCTTACCTTTTAATTTAGTGGATCATTGTAGTTCTTCTCATTTAGATATTATTCACTCAGATATTTGACAATCACATGTTTTCATCAAACTAGGGATTTAAATACTATGTTATTTTTGTTGATGATTTTTCTCGGTTTACATGGTTGTACCCTATGAAAAATAAATCAGAAGTGTTTCTACATTTTTGTGCTTTTCAAAAACTAGCAGAGAACATATTTAACACTAAAATATAGTTCTTTCAAAGTGATGGAGGTGGCAAATTTGATAACACATCTATGCTCTCACATTTTTCTAACTCGGGTATTTTCTTTCGTAAGTCATGTCCCTACACTCCTCAACAAAATGGGGTTACTAAACGGAAACATCAACACATTATTGAAATAGTGCGTACCGTCCTCGCAGAGGCTATTTTACCATCACAATTTTGGGTTGATGTTGCCTATTATGTAGTTTATACCATTAATAGACTGCCAACACCTATTTTACAAGGACATTCCCCCTTTGAAAAGCTTTTTCATAAATGACCAGACAATAATTTTCTTAGAGTTTTTGGTTGTGAATGCTTCCTTAACCTTTTTGGTCGGGTATCTCACAAGCTTACACCTCGTTCGATCCATTGCATTTTTCTAGGTTATGCACTAAGTCTAAAGGATATCATTGTCTAGATCCCAAATCCGGTTGTGTCTATGTTAATCGCCATGCTGTGTTTCATGAGTCAGTATATCCATACACTGCATAATCTTTTCCTTCAAAAGTGTCTTCCTTATCCATCTCTCTAGATTCACTTGTGGTGACATCGCCCTTATTTACTCCACAACCATATGTACCCACAACTCCCTCTATTCTTCCTTCTTCTAGTTCTCCTCCATCTGCTACTTGTTCTACCTCATTAACTTTGACGCCACCTACAGATCCATCTAGTGGATCATACTATAATGATATTTCTACATCTTTATCCACCGTATTGCCTATCACCAGTTCTTCTGCTTCTGCATCCGCATCTGCCACTACAACTCATCAAATGCAAACTCGTTCCAAATGTGGTATTTCTAAGCCTACAAATATATTGTCGTTGAGTGTTGGTCTTCGTGATTATGAACCTTCTTATTTCTCTCAGGCTGCAAAAAATCCTAAATGGCAACAGGCTATGGCATATGAGTTTAATGCTTTACTGGATAATAAAACTTGGGTTCTTGTTCCTTTTCAATCACACATGAATTTAGTTAGTAGTAAGTGGGTCTATCGTATTAAATATAATTCAGATGGGTCAATTGAGTGTTACAAAGCCCGTCTTGTAGCACAAGGTTTTCACCAACAACCTAGTATTGATTACCATGAGACTTTTAGTCCTGTTGTTCGGGCTACTACTATTCGTATTGTATTATCTTTAGCTATTTCTAACTCTTGGCCTATTCGTCAGTTAGAGGTAAAAAATGCCTTCTTTTATGGTATTCTTAAGGAGGAAGTCTTTATGAAACAACCTCCAGGTTTTATTCATCTCGACTTTCCTCATCATCCCCAAGAGCATGGTTTCATCGTTTTAGTACATTTCTCTTTTCTCATGGTTTCACTTGCAGTAAATATGATACTTCTATGTTTGTTCGCCATTCTGCATCAGGTATCCTTGTCCTATTACTTTATGTTGATGATATTATTCTCACTGGTAGTTATTCACCTCTGCTTGATCAGTTCATTAGCCTTCTTTCTAGTCAATTTTCCATGAAAGACTTAGGTCAACTGCATTATTTTCTAGGTGTTCAAGCTGCTTGCTCGTCTGACAGCCTTCATTTGTCTCAACAGAAATATATTTCAGACTTGCTTCTTAAGTTTCACGTGCATACTTGTAAGCCAATTGGTACACCTTTAGCTTCTCACACTACTATTTATCTTGTGGATGGTGAGTTACTTTCAGAACCTAGTGAATATAGGAGTATGGTGGGTGCACTTCAATACTTGACTCTGACTCGCCCTGATATTTCCTATGTTGTGAATGTCGTTTCTCAATTTATGCATGCCCATCGCACTACTCATTTGCATTGTGTGAAGCATATATTTAGGTACTTACATGGTATTACTCACCATGGACTTTTCTTGCGTGCTTCGTCATCCAATTCATTGGTAGTTGTTTATTCTAATGTTGATTAGGCTAGATGTCCTGATAGTAAGCGTTCTACTACTGGCTTTGCTGTATTCTTAGGTTCCAATCTTATTTCTTGGCGTGTGAAGAAACAACCCATAGTTTCAAGATCATCTACAGAGGCTGAGTACAGGGCTATTGCCTATACTATTGCTAAAACTTCTTGGATTCATCATGTTCTCTGTGAGTTTGGTCTTTATCTTCGTAAGCCAATTCGAGTGTTGTGTGACAACGTCAGCTCAACATACATGTCTCGTAACCCAGTATTCCATGATCGCTCTAAGCATATTGATATTGACAATCACTATGTACGTGATAAAGTTGCTCAAGCGGATCTTGTTGTTTAATATGTGCCTTCTCACTTACAACTTGCTGATATTTTTACAAAGGAATTATCCTCATCCCGTTTTTGCTTTTTGCGTGACAATCTATCTGTGATGTCACCACGTCCAGATTGAGGGGGCATATTAGGACTCATAGTCCATGTACTTGTAGGACTCATAATCTATAATTTGTGTTGTACTAGGTTAGTTATTCCCCTAACCAGTATCCCCTTTGTATTCATTATATATATGAACATATTTGTTGTGAATGGTGTTCCTGAGCTGTTTTATAACTTTGCATTTCTTTGTTCGAATTGTATCTAACGTGTGTGGTTCTATTTTGTAGAAATGGCTAGATCAAAGGTCAATGGTAGGAATCAACTGCTTCGAAAGCGGGCAAGAGGGAACTTGATTAATGAGGAGGTTGTAGCCTCCTGGACCCCGGTTTCCAAACATATAAACTTATTTAATCATGCTATGATATTCAGGAATCAATAGATTTAGCTATGCATAATCATAAATTGATATACCTGTTTTTGTATGAGTGTAATTTCTGTTGTATTTTGATCCATATCTTAGATTGGAAACTTGATATTTTATTGAAATATTTTTGTTTACAAGGAGGCTTGCTTTCCGTCGAGAAAGTCTTGCCTTAGATGTGCCTAATGGCTCTCTATTTATACAAGTAGAGATACTTCTATTTACTTTACATCTGTCCTGTACTATTTCTACTTTTGTCCTATACTATTGCTACTTTACATCTGCACACTACTTTACTATGCACATATTTTAATAATGCATACTACTTTAGTATGCACATATAATAATGCATACTACTTTACACTTGTCTATCAATGCATACTACTTTAATATAATAATGCATACTACTTTACACTTGTCTATCCACTAATTTACATGCTTTAATTATTCCTATTCCACTAACTTTCTTTTACAATAAGACGAACAACTTTAAATTTTTTTCTTTATCTTGTTAGTCTTTTTATTTCCTTTGTCAATCTTGCTTTTTATCTTGTCTGGTGGCTTTTTATTCTAGCTGGACAGCTGGAATTACATTATCTTCTCCATAACACTTCGAGCATTGATGATCTGGGTATCTGTGTCCAATAGTTTTGCAATAGTTTTGCAATAGTTTGTCATTATCTCTTGTGAAATAAAATTCCTTCGTATTGCCCTTGTAGTTAGTTGTTGTTCTGGTTTTAATAAGCTTAATATCCATTGTCGTATTTCTTCCATATCTGCCTCTTTGATTTCTCTGGAATTTGAATATATCATAGTTTGTTCTCTTCCATAGTAGCTCCATACTGAATTTCCATTTAAATAATTGGTTGTTAACTCGCTCAAAATAGTAGCTATTCCAATAATTCTCTTTCTTGCATAGAATTCTGGTATCTCTATCTGTCACGACCCGGGAGCACCCCCTAGTCGTAACCGGCGTACTCGACCTCGAAGAGGTCTAATACAAGCCTCTTAGCATTCATTCATCGCATAG
>JAJOOE010013907.1:0-43564 GCA_036250405.1 Solanum raphanifolium
TGGGGAAAGGAATCCCAAGAGTGATAAGCAACCATACCTTATTGATGAATTAACCACGAAAATCCGAGTTGAAAACTTGGAGAGTTGATCTTCTTCTTGAAGCTCCAATCTTCTTCAATGGAGTTCTTGAGAAGAGAGAGAAAGAGTAGAGAGAAGGAGGAACTTTAGGTTTAAATCTTTGGGGTTTTGTGTTTGAGTGATAAAAGTGAGGTAAATTGACTTAAAAATCATTATATACACGTCCCCTAAAGTACCCTAAATACCCCTCACTTAAATGGACTCTTTAATGAAGTAAAAATAGATTTCTGAATTTCTGCATTTTCGTCGCGGAACAAGTCCGCGACGCGGAGCTGTTCCATGAAGATATTTGGAATTAAATTTTGAGACAGTAGAGTCCACGACACGACCGCGTCGCAAACAAACTTTTTGATCTTTGGGGGGCAAGTCCGCGACGTGCCCTTGTTCCCTCCAAGAGCAATTTGCAAGCTGCCTTGGCAGCTTGCTTGTCCAAGGTTGGGGTCCCCCTTGGGGCCCCTTAGGGTGGTCCCGGGGCATCGTATTTAAATTTTTTGACCCTATAAACAAATATTTACCTATTTTAACTCTTTTTACAAGATTATACCATCATACGACACTCCCAAACCTGCCCAAAACCTAAGGACACACTAGAACACATTCTTCTCTAGTTTTCGGACGTCGTGG
Source organism: Solanum raphanifolium (assembly GCA_036250405.1). Lineage (NCBI taxonomy): Eukaryota > Viridiplantae > Streptophyta > Magnoliopsida > Solanales > Solanaceae > Solanum > Solanum raphanifolium. The sequence continues at coordinate 703 of JAJOOE010013907.1, forward strand.
TCGTTTCTTGACGTTTAGACTTTTACTCTTCCAAACCAAGTCAATTACATTATTTTAGGTTTATAAACATCATTTTAACTATTTTTAAGTCATTATACATAAGGTGAGGCTCTATCTTAAGTCATAGAATTTCCGGGGTGTTACAAAAATATGTTTTAAAATACGTACTTAATCGAATAGTGATGAGTCTGAGATTTCAACTCATTTAGGGCTTAATAGTCATAGTTGTAGTATCCTCATTGCCTATCTTATGCTCTAAACTAATGTTTAAATGCTAATTTGCAGGTATGAAGGCATATGAGCAAGGCAAGGACATTATCGAGTAAACAAAATGGAAAAGCTGAATAAAGATGAAGATAAGGAAAGCTGACTATAGTCAAGACCACTCAGTGACTTGCTGAGTGGTTCTTCAGCTCGCCAAAAGTTACAGTGTGCTAGCCCTGGGAAAAGCTAACTTGGCGATGGAAATGGACCTTCGGCGAACCGCCGAATGGATTGGCGACAAAGATTTTGATCGCCTAAAGTTACAGGGCCTGAATAGTGAAAAGGCAAGTCAAGATGGCGATGGAAAGGGACACTTGACACATCGCCGACCTGATCGACAATGCTCGACTAATACCGCCGATCAGTCCAAAAGCTGAAAATCTTGAAGAGTATAAATGCAAAATTTTAAAAGATTTCAGGAGTTCCAAAATTTTGAGCGAATGTTCTAATTGTTTGAGAGTTCTAACTTTGTGTTTTTTATCCTAAACACTGTTTTTAGAGTTTTTGAGTAGAATTTTAAGTTGGGTTTTGATTCTAAGTTAAATTGAAGCATTATGAAGAGTTGGATTTTGTTACTCAGCTGATGGAGAACATAGTTGGTAATATTTTCCTGTTTTTTATAATGTGTGGCTAAAACTCCCATTCTTGGGAGTGTGATTATGTGATTAATTGTCTCAATTAGCTTATGGGTGTTAGTGATTACTGATTTAATTGTTATTTTGAAGTGGGTTCGATTGATAACTGAATTTTAATTTATAAGTTGTAGTTGCAAAAGAAATTCTAGTATAGTATTATATGCTTTCTTGAGAAAGAGGTTTTAGAATTAAGTTTATCAATTGATGATTGTAGTGATTGGGTTGTTCTAGAATCATCTTGAGAAAGTGAGTCTTAATTCGATCCTACCAATCTAGCTCGAGAAAGTAGATCAATTGAGGTTTTGGGTGGTGTATAATTGTTATACTTCTCGAGGTTCTAGAGAACTCTCTTGATTCGTGATAGTTGATCGAGAGATGGCTATTACATCTAAAGTCTAGTCTACCCACTAAGATTCAGCGACTTTCGGTAATTAGTAATCATATGTATAGTGAAATTAGCAATTAATCGATCACATCCCCAAGGATCCTTTCCTACTTGATTACTCTCCTGTTTTAGTAGTTGTAAATGGACAATCCTAATCCCCCCATTTGACGCTATTTTCAACCCCTATAATTTACTTTAATGTTTTTGATAATTTCTATTACTACAAACGATTAGAACATGCCTTTTACTTTGTAATTGAATTCTCTACCGTTTCACTCCCTGTGGGATCAACCCAAACTCTTCATTGGGTTTATACTAGATTGCGATCGCTTACACTTAGAATTGGATGAAGTCTAGTTGAGCGTTATCCTAAATGGCGTCAATGTCGGGGAGTGGTGTTTAAAATTCTTTTAGTGATGTTTAGCCTTGTTTGTAGTTGAATTGACTTACTTTGTTTTGTGTGTGTTGTTTGTTGTTCTTGAACAGGTGACGAAATGAGAGTGAACGGAAGCAACACCAGCCAACTTGGACTTCAAGATGACATCGGTAACTTGAATGATGTTAATGAAGCTCAATTGGGTGTTGTAGGTTCTATTTGTTTACCTCTGGTTGTGGGAAATGTTGTATTCCATGTGACTAGCACGATGTTGCAACTATTGCAAATGAAAGGATTATTCGCAGGGTTGGCTCATGAGGATTCCCGTGACCATATCCGAAACTTTGTGGACGTGTGTAGTCCATTTTTGTTCAAGAACATCTCACATGAGTCAGTCCCGCTCCAGCTGTTCCCTTTTTCTTTTATGGGGGAAGCAACCAAGTGGTTAGCTGATCTACCGAGGGACTCGATTACGTCTTAGGAAGAGCTTACCGAGACATTCTACATAAGATTTTTCCCTCCTTCAAAGATGATGGCATTGAGAGATAATATACAAGGCTTCAAACCTTTAGATGGTGAACCAATCCATGCAACATGACTGAGGTTTCAGAAGTTGTTACTCCAATTTCCAACACATGGACTTCGAACAAAGTGTTGTTACAACATTTCTACCTGAGTCTAGATTCGGTCAACAAAGGTGTTACTGGCCAGCTTGTCCAAGGAGGAATTATGCAGCAACCTTTTGAAATAGTGTTTACTCTCCTTGATGGGATGACGAAGATAAACAGAGCTTGGAATACTAGGGAGGATCAAATGTCAACTTTGACTTTCAGGATGAAAAAGGAACAAATAGAAAAGGAGCGAAAGCAGGATGAAAACATGGCTATTGTGAATGCAGTTGGAGTTAGCGTAGTAAATCCCGATGATGCTCACTTTGAAGCATTCTACAATGAAGAAGTACACATTCTAACAAATCAGGGAGGAGGTTTCCGCCAAAATTATCCAAGGCCAGGTGGAAACCAAGGTTGGCATAGAGAACGTGATGAAGGTTGGAAGGACCGTGATAGGGAGTGGAGTGACTGTGGTACAAACTGGAGGGAGCGAAATGGTAACAAAGAGAGATATGTACCTCCCCATGAACGTCAAAAGCCAAAACAACAAAGGGTTGATCCGGAAAATTTTCGCACTGAAGATATGCTTGCACGCGTTCTCAATAAACTGGAAGGGTCGGACAAAGTACTTAAAGAAATGAAAGAGGACGTCTCAACTCTAAACCAAACAGTTACTTCTCACTCGGTGTCCATCAAATAGCTGGAAACGCAGACGGCCCAAATATCATCTCATTTAAACTCGATGTAAAAAAGAGGTCTACAAAGTGATACATTGGTTAACCCAAAGAATAAACCTTGAAAGCGTATCCTCGTCGTACCACGACGTTAAATAAGGTGTTTCTTGGGAGGCAAACCAAGTTTTGAGCTTTTACAATTGTTGTTTAATTAATGGGTGTTCAAATGTGCAGGTTGAAAATTTAAAATTTTAGGGAAAAGAGTAATTAGGCGAACCCAGATACCAATCGACGACTCGCCAAACAGTTCGGCTAGCCCGATCTGGATCGATGTTTGGACCAACTAGTTAGCTAGAGGTTCTGCATAACTCGGCGGACAAAAGAATCATTCGGCGCATCGCCGAATGGGTTGGCGACATAAGTGACCATTACCGACTAGCTTGCACTGAAGGGTCAAAAAGGGCTGAACCGTTTTAAATTTTAAAAAAAACTACCATATTTCATATTTTCTGACTTTTACACTTTCACAACCGCATTTTAGATTTCCGTACTTGCATTTCTTGCTATTCCATGTTGGATCATTTCCTATGTAACATCCGGCAATTTGAAATAACTATGAAGAGGTTTAGAATTGGAATTAATCATTTTTGGAAGGAATTCAAAAATCTGGAAAATTTGGTTTAGTATGGGAAAAAGGTGAGTTTTTGGCCAACTTTGAACAGTAATAACTTCTAGCTCAAGATGATTTAGGTGTAGTTCCATTTATTTTTGCGATCTCGTGGAATGATCTTTCCAACGCCACCGAGTTTGCTCGATTCCGAGTTCGTATGAGTGAGTTATGCCCTTTGGAAGTTGGGCAGTTGGCAGGGAAGTCCGTCCGGAAATTTGTAAGGGTATTTTGGTCTTTTCCCTAATCAATTGTTTTGGTTATATTAAGGGTTTAGACTAATTTTTAGATCAGTTTTTCCCTTTTTAAAAGAGTGAGAGTAAGGATTTGTGAGTGAAGAGGAGAAGAAGAGGACAAAGAGAAGATCAAGCAAGGTTTCGTCAAAGATCGTCGTGGATATCGTCGGGGGTGATCCCTACTAGGTATGTGAGATCATAGTGTTGGGTTGGTTCTTTCCCCCACACGCCAAACTAGTTTTAATTTTGAGAAAAGATTGATTGTGTTTGTTGAAGTTGTTGGTTGTATTTGTTGAAGTTGTTGGTTGTGATTGTGTTGAAATTCTTGTTGCTTTTGGGCATGTTTCCGATTGTGTTTGTGAGTTGAAATCTATTGTATGTTGAGGGGTTTATGATTCTAAGTATTTGGGGCTAGATCCATTGAAGTTAAGGTGGTTTAGAGTTGAAAAAATGAGGGAGAAAAGTCAAATTTTCGGGGAAAAGGGCTGGGGCGTCGCGCCAGCCAGCGCTCCCCAAAAGGGACTCTGAAGTCCAGCCCTTGGGGCGGCGCCCCTAGCAGAGCCCCAACCAGGCCCTTCTGAACATTTTGGTCTGGCGCTCCACGCCTCTCAGAGCGCCAAGAACGCCAAGTTTTCCCATTCCTTCCCCACTTTTTCATACATGTTCCTTGGTAATGTACCTATGTTTTATAGTTGTTTTTAACACTCTAAGGTACATTTAAACCTCCCGAACTCATCCATAAACATGAGATCATTACCCTTGAATTCATAATCCAATTCGAGGAAAGTTTGGATCAAAGTCAAGTGAAGTTAGAGTCAATCTTAGAAGTTAAGAAGTAAGTCCAAGCAAGTCTTTAAAGTTGTTCAAGAGTCTTTATTGAATGTTTTAACTTCATTTTAAGGCTCGCGTTTCAAGTTAAGTAAAGAGTTTCAAGTCAAGCAAAGAGTATAGAGTTTCAAGTTAAGCCAAGAGTATAAAGTTGAGTTCATCTCTCAAAAGTTATTAGGGAACTATGTATTCCCAAAGAAGTTTTAAAGAAATGTTTTCACATTTAAACAAGATTGGAAACTGAGATTTCCAAAGAGCCTTTGGGCTAGTTTACCAGAAAAAGAGTTATCGCTTTCTAAATGAAGCAAGAGAGGAAACTGAGATTTCCAAGATAGCCTTTGAGCTAAGTTTTTGAGTAATTATCTCAAATCAGCAGGAAGAAGTATGTTTTTTATTAAACATAAGAGCCAGTATATTTTGGGAATAGTATTGAGCACCGAGTTGGGGGAGCGTTCAAGGAACCCACTGCCCCCATAGAACCATGTTAGCCACCATAGGTAGAAAAGATCATACTTTTTAGATGAATCCTTTTCCAAATAGACTAGTGGATCCATTAGGCAGTCCAGGTCTGATACCTTTGGCCGGGTATAGGATGCTCTGGCAGCGTGAGGTCGATCGTTGTATCATCACTATAGCTCTATCTGATGGTTGTCGGTTAGAGAAACTCCCACAGCAGTTATTGTATTTTTATATACATCAGTTCATTTGTATTTCCATATACATCTCACGCTTATTGTATCTTTGTATACACACAGAGTTTATAGCAGGTTTTAAACAACTTTTCTTTATATCACACTTGTTTTAAATTGCCTTATATTGAAGAAGTCAGTCAGGTTGAGTTGAGTTGAGCCAGGTAAGTTATTCAGTTTTCCAGATGTCCTTCTAGCCTATGTTGCTTAGTTTTCCAGCTCGCATACTCGTACATTCAATGTACTGATGCCAGTTGGCCTGTATCTTATGATGATGCAGAACAGGTACCCAAGATCAGCATCCTGCACGCCGTTGATCCAGTTGAGCACTCCAGAGTCAGTGGTGAGCCTCTTTGCATTCCGGAGGACCTGGTTATTTTGTTCTCTGAGTTTTGTTTTATTAGGATGTTGCGGGGTCTGTCCCAACATCCATCTCAGTGTTATAGAGGCTTCATAGACAGTCAGTCAGTTAGTTAATTTTGAGTCTCTCATCTATGTATATATGTAAATATTCTATTTTGGGACTCAAGTTGCCTTTTTGGCCAGATTTTATCAGTTAAGTTATTTTATGTCCTTGCATTGCATGGAGTTATTCTGTTAAGTTAGGTTTTTGCTGAGTTAAGAAAGCCAGGCCAAGGGTTCGCTTGGGGCCAGCAATGGTCTTTGAGTGCCGGCCGCGTCCAGGGTGTAGGCTCGGGGCGTGACATGCTCAAGTGAACTTTTGTACATTTTGCTTCTATTCGTTAGCCTAGCATTAACCTACTCAAGTTTGAGGTTGGTTATCTGAACCCCGTCTTTAAATTTTAGTAATTTGAATTGCATGATCGTTGTCATGTTGATTTATGTGTGTAGTAATGATTGTTTGAATGTTTGTTGGTAATGTGTGCCCTTGTCGTGTTTCGTCTAGTAGTTTTAGCGTTTAATTGGGAAATCTTGTGTGTTTGCATGATAAAATTATGGGTGAGTGTTGATTAAGTGCTTGGTCTGGTATGGGTGAAGTCTAAGTAACCCCAATTGATTTGATTGACTGATTTGCCCAATGATAGAGCAGGTGACGTCATTCTTAAAGGAAAAAGACGTTGATTGGTCAATTTCTGACAAATCGAGGGAAGTTTGAGTACTCCGAAGTCATTAATATATTGGGTGTAGGCTTAATTGCATAGAATAGGTGTTTAATTTTGTTCTCGTGGTCTACGGGTTAAAAATTGAAGGTCGGGGTCAAAATTTGGCACGTTAGACTGTTCGGCGAGCTTGGTTCGGCGGTTGGCCTAACGACCCTTGGATCGCCTTTTTATCCTTCAAAATTGTGGAAATTATTCTGTAACATTCGGTGATACGCTTGAGCTCTCTGAGTTCACTCGGCGACTCGCCGACTGCCCCTTTAGATCTCCCTTCTGCGCCCCAATTTTAGAAATTATTTTGTAACTTTCGGCGAGCTACTTTAAGTTCACCGAATGGTGTCGGCAATTCGACGAAAGGCCCTGGACATCGCCAACTTGTGAGAATTTTTATTCTGGAATATTCAGCGAGCTTGACTTGGCTCGCCAAATGGGTTCGGTGACTCGCGAACTACTCATTGAGTTTTCCTGCATATTTTTCAAAATTTATAATTTTTTGAATTGCTTCTAATGTATTGATCTATTTGATGTTTTTTTGTAGGTATGGCTAGACAAAAGGTTGTGGGGAGAAATCAACCACCCTGAAAATGTGCACCGGGCATTGCTATCAATGAGGGTGTTGCACCTTCCCGGACTACACAAGAAAAACATCCTCCAAAAGGGGGAAAAGGCAAGGAAAAGAGGCCCGAAATACCAATGCCAGCGGGGGAGATCTCAGACAGTATGGCATCTATGCCACCCACCTCACTACTTCAGAAAGTGAGGGCAACTCGAGTGATAGATCGGCAACCTCCGTGTCTGAACTTGAAGACAATAAAACTCTCTAGACTAGGATATGGGAGCTACGCTCCAAATCTCTACATGATCTAGCTAGGATCCCGGTGCCGCCTACTCTTCCTCCACCCCCAGCTCCAATTGTTGAGCAGGTTTTTCTGGTGTGTCACCAGTTCAGGCACCCGCACTCCGATCATTGAATAGACTGAAGGCCAAGGCTTTGAGGACTATTTTAGAGGAGAAGAAATTGTCTACTAATGGAGTAGTAGACCGGTACCCGGAGGTGTGGAACACTATCAAGTTCCACAAGTTCGAAATCTTCACAAAGCCACGAGGCTCCTATGTTCCTACTTGGGTCTGGGAATTTTATGCGGAGTATGAAATGCTAGTGCCTAAAGGGAAGAAGAAGGTCAGCTCATTCAATTCAGTTGACCATGTAGTGGTGTGGGGCAGAAAATTAAAATGCAGCAGCACCGACATTAATGAGGTGCTTGGTTGTACGGTAAGTATGATCAATTATTTGAGTGGCCATGTATAAAAGAAGACCCTCGACGACTTTAAGAGTTAGTTGGCACCATTGATATCAAACACTACACCATAGTGGATTGAGGCAGGTGTACCTATAGAGAAGAAGGACTTGAATGTGGCAACTAGACATTAGTTCGGGTTCATCAGCAGCACATTGATGCCATCACAGAACGAGTTGATACTTCAGCATCTGAAAGATGCTTTGTTGGGCTATATCATGGATCCGGAGAGCCTTAATCTCGGTCTGATCATCGAGCAGGAGATGGCCATGAAGGCTAAGCAGAGCCAGACATATATCCCATTCCCAGTCCTGATTACAGAGCTAGACTATACCTAACTCCCCCATAATTTTAAGGGTTGGGCTCAAGATAATTTGAATTGGGTTCAACCTCAACTCATTCAAGCCTTAACCCATCATATATATATATATAAAGATGAATGTGAAAATGGTGATGCGGCACCTCTTAGAAGCTAGAATTCCTACTTATCCATTTTCTCAATTTTTTGAATTATTTTCATCACACTAAATTGAGAAAATGGGCAGGAACTATTACCTCAAGCTACAACGGAATTGGAAGGAAAGAGGTGAGGATACTTGGCCTTCATGGTTTCTTCTGCTTCCAAAGTAGCTCCCTCTACGGACGGACTCCTCTACAAAACCTTCGTTGAAGCGACTTTTTTTGTTCCTCAACCTACGAACCTATCGGTCAAGAATCTCAACTGGAACCTCTTCATAAGTGAGACTATCATTCACATCCACACTCTCTAATGGTACTATCGATACCGGATCACCCACACACTTCTTCAACAATGAAATGTGAAAGACTAGATGAACTATTGTTAGTTCTGCTGGGAACTCTAACTCATAAGCCACATTACCAACCCTTTTTAGGATTAGACCTACATATCTAGGATTTATCTTTCACTTTTTGCCAAATCTCATCATCCCTTTCATAGGTGACACCTTCAGAAAAACCCAATCATCGATTTCAAACTCTAAGTCCCTTCTCCTCACATCTGCATAGGACTTTTGACAATGTTACTTCACAAACTTCAAACCTACCAATCAGGTACCTGCATCTACGCCCATATAGTGCCTCATATAGGGTCATCTGAATACTGGAATGGAAGCTATTGTTATAACCGAACTCTATGAGAGGTAGTTGATCATCCCAACTACCCTTAAAATCGATCACGCAAGCTCTCAACGTGTCCTCTAAGGTTTGAATGGTACACTCTACCTGGCCATCCGTCTATGGATGAAATGTTGTACTGAGATTTACTTGAGTACCCACTTCCATGTAGGAATATTAATCTCTTGAGTCATACCTCCTGGTTTTTGATGTTGTACCTTAACCTGTTGACAGTTAGGACACTTAGCCATAAAATCTACTATGTCCCTCTTCATACCGTTCCACCAAAAGACTTCTCGTAGATCACGGTACATCTTAGTGGCACCTGGATGAATGAAGTACCTGGAGTTACGAGCTTCTGTAAGGATCTATTGCCTCAACTCACCCATATTAGGAACACATAAGCGACCCTGGTAACAAAGCACACCATCTCCCCCCTTAGAAGAAAACCTGAACTTTCTGCTGATAAACTGCACCTTTCAATTGAAGTAATATAGGATCAATATCCTATTTTTCCTTGACCTCCTCTACTAATAAAGATTCTGATCCATTCTAAACTATCACCCTACTATCTGATATGTCTATAAGACAAACTCTTAAAGGAGTAAGCTGGTGAACATCTTTGGCTAGTTCTTTCCTTTCTTTCTCAGCATGTGTTACACTACCCATAAACAGCGTGCTGAGAGCATCAACTACTTTCCCTCGATGGTAAAACACATTCATGTCATAGTCTTTGAGGAATTAAAGTCATCTCCTCTGATGAAGATTCAACTCTTTCTGGGTGAACACATACTGGAGACTCTTATGATCTATGAACACATCAACATAAACACCATACAAGTAATGTCTCCAAATCTGTAGGGAAAATACTACGGCAGCAAAATGTTATGCTAATTTTAGTGAAGCCCTGTCGGGCAGAGCTTCACCGACGACCACTACCTACGGTTGGTAGGTCAACCGACGGTCGATAGGTCCCTCCATGAATGACCCTAGTTGTCACATTATCAGTAAAAAATTGTTACATTCTCAGATTTTACATGTGAGTATTTTTAGCGATTAATCATTTCAGAATTTCAGTCATACTGTATCATATACATATTCAGTTGGGAGTAGGGTTAGCACCGAGTGGACTAAGGTTTCAGCGTACCCTCATAGTCCCAGAACTACCTGCCCCCGTAGGTTAAGTCCTCTCTGTGGGCATCAGTTTTACTGATCACGCTTTTATACCTCTGGCAAGGTATATCTGGCCTTTCGATGGGGTGTATACATCGGACATCACAGTTAGCTCACGTGGTGGTTATATCAGTTACTAGTAGCTCCCACAGTCAGACTCTAGTTCATTTGGTTTTTCAGTTATATTTCATTATTCAGTCTCAACATGTTATGTACTTGGTCATTGCATTCAGTTCAGTTCTTTTCAGTATATCTCAGTATTTCTATCATGTTCAGATCATGTCATTGCTCAGTTATGCTTTGTTCAACTTATATGTTTTGTCCAGCTTTTAGCCTATCCTGCATACTCGATACCTTCCAAGTACTGACACATACTCTGTGCTACATCTTTTCATGATGTAGGTTTAGGTCCTCACCATTCAGATCACGCATAGATCGGTTCCCGATCTACATTCAACAGCTTTAGTGGTGAGTCCTCATACTCCGAGGACAATAGACATGTTTTCATATTTAGTCTTTTATTTCAGTTTCAGTTTTGCTAGGGTTAGCTGGGGACATGTCCCAGCAACTCTAGTCAGTTAGAGGCTTTTTCAAACAAAGTTTAGATTCAACATTAGTTTTTGAGTGATTGTTCAGTATCACTAAGCTCTTAGAATTTTATATATATTCATACTAGTATTGGGTATTCCCCATCATTCAGTTATTTCATGATTTAGATTCCGCATTAGTTATCTTTTCGTAGATATATTCAAGTTTCTTAGGATATGCCAGCTCAGGGTTAGCTTGGGGTCACTCATGATCCTAGGTCCCGTGTTTACATCTAGGGGTAATCTCGGGGCGTGACAAACACAAAGAAAATGATTCATCTTTTTAGAAATTTAACTAAGTTATTTAATAATCTTAAAGTTAGGGTTAAATAAAAATAAAGTTAGGCTGAATGCAATGACCAAGTACTAATGATGAATATGACATGCTAAATTTAATGTTGAGGTATATACTGAAAAATGGGCCAAATGTACTAGGAGTATCACTGTGGGAGCTACTATTAACTGACATAAACCACGTGAGCTAAACGTGGAGTCCGATGCATACACCCCATCGAGAGGACCCAATATACCTTGCCAGGGGTATGAAGGAATGACTGGCGTGATCACTAAATATGATGCCCAACAGAGGGGACTTATACTCCTATAGAGGAACATAGTTCTGGGACTATGATGGTATGTTGAACCCTAGTCCAACTCAGTGCTAAGTCTACTTCCAACTGTATATGACACAAATGTAACTGAAATACCGAACAGTTTAAAATACCGACATCCAAATTGAGAATGAAACATTTATATATTGAAAATGTAACATTCGAAATCTGGAGCATGATTATCAGTTTAACTGACCTAGCAAGTATAATTCATGAACTAAGAGAAATTATACAAAACTAGGTTTCTGAGTTTTTCTACGAGGAATTAAGGAAACTTTCTAAGAAATATGCTATTCGATTAAGGATACTACAATAGCTAAATCACAAAAATTCTGCAAGGTTTTAGAAACCCTAGGCCTAAACAAGCTATGTAGAATTAAGGAACTGACTGAAGTCTAGAGGCCTAGTAGATTAAAGGAATCCACTAGTAAAATCCCACATACCTGGTAACGAAATCTACGAAGAAATTCTTTAATTTCGGGGCTGAAACTTGAAGAACACTGTTGGTTGTTCTTGAAGGAAACTGGTGCCTCTTTCTCTCCTCTTCGTTCTAATTTGTATGATTTTTCAAGAATAAAAGTTTTGGGTGGGTTTTGACTAGATTATTAGGCTTAAACTAAGTAAAACGACGCAGTTTAGGTGTTAAACGATGTAGTTTAAATGCCCAATGCATAAGGGAAAAGACCCAAATGACTATGTCTTAAAAGCTGACGGAGGTCAACCACGGAGCCACTGATAGACCGTCAAAGGGACCACGGCTAGTCAAATGGGTCGTGGTTGATGGCCAGTGTCTACTGGTTCTGTTCACTCCCATCTACGGTCCACTTCACGGACCGTATGAAGGACCACAAACTATGAAGGTCACTTGGACTAGGGGTTTGTTGGATTAGGACGACGGACCCATCCATGGCCCGTTATCGAGACCATGGCCTGTGGAGGGCTCCATGGTTCAATGCCTAAGCCCTGGTGGCTCTACCTTGCTTCTACGAGCCATCCCACGGCTTGTGTGGCGATCCACCGCTCGTGGGGGGGGGATCGTGGTCCTCCAAATTTTTCAGGTTCAACCATTTTTTTGCTAAAGCGTTTAAGGTAGGTTCTGAGGTGTTACAAATACATTCACAAACACTATTCGAGAATTACTAATTCATAGGTCTACATTTTTAATTCTTCATGGTTCCTACAACCCGTGTTCTGGATTTAGCTACTCAAGCTTGAGTTATCACAATTCATAATAATTTTGTTAAAATAAATCATGAACTTACAATTAGACTAGTTGAATTTCATAATCTTGAATTGATGAACAAAAGATTGTATTAAACGGATGTTCCAAGAATTAAGGTGGATAAATTGTTCACCAAAATAATGTTGAAAACCAAAAATAAAGAATTCACTTGTCTAATAGTATAAACAAAAATTAAATAACTAATTATAGACATGTAATCCGAAACAAAGTTGAAAAAGGAAACATAGGAAAATATGGTTTCTACTATTTGGTCCTACGGTTCATAGGAATTCCTACGGCCCGTAGAGACCTCTCGTCAAAGCCGCATGTACTACTTATCTTTTGGATTTTTCTACGGGAATGTCTTAAGACCCGTAGAACTTTGCACGACCCGCCCTAGCTTCTCATAGTTCAAGTACTGAGCTCAAAATCATTCATCTTTTCTATGACTTATTCATACTCATAGAAGTTCCTATGGCTCATCGTCTTACACTTAGCTCCATAAATCACTGGTCCAATCTACGAATCATTCTAATGGCTCGTAGAAAAGTTGATGGCTCATAGTTTGAGTCATCAAACTCTAAAAACATTGTTTTTTCAACCTTTTTCATTGCGACTGCTTCAAAACCTACTTTCCTACAAAATACCATCAAATCAACTAACAAATGCTTTAGATACATTAAAATCTCCAATTTTAAAGCATGATAAGTACCGTAAGTCTACAGTACATCAACGACCGACCAGTAAGGCCCATAAAAGAAAGTATGGTCTGTACTTGAATGCTCGTGGTTCGAAGCCTGAAGGTCTAATCCTAAGTTGAAACACTAGTGTACGAGTGGATTTACGTACCATGGACAAGAGTATTACTAATGGATCCTAGTTCATGGTCCAACATCTTCAGTTTGGGGATTTTAGTAACTTGGTTTATGAAAGACCAACATGGTCTGTTCTCCCTTGTATGGACCGTGCATGGGTCTGTAGAGTGAATTCGGTAGTTTTACTTTAAGGTTAGTTGGGTCTTTTAAATTCGGCAATTTTACTTCAGGGTTAATGGGTTTTTTTCTTACTCTTTTAATCCCTAAACTATGTTATTTGGAGGCTATTTAGAAGACTCTTAAGGGTTCCTAATGATCAAATCCTCCTAATTCACTTTCATTCTCTCAAAACCCTCAAGTCTTCTCCAAGTTTCTCTCAAGGTGATTCGAGGGTGCTTTAAGCTTCAAGTCTCCTTTCTAGATTCCAATACAGGGCTTCATCAAGGTATGTGGGAAATTCAACAATGGGTTCCCCTTTACCCATTAAGTCCTAAATAAATCTTAATTATCCTTTTGATTCTCACCCAATTTCTAGATTTATGATGTTATCATGGGTTCAATTGAAGCAAAGTTTTCTTTCCCCATGAATGATCTTATAAGGCATGATTTTATCGTATTTAAATGTTTTCAATGACTGATTTCATATGAGTATTTTATGATATGATTCAAGCTATTTTAATATACATGCATTTGATTTGAAGAATTTTCTGAATCAAGGAAGCTTGCAATTGAAGTATCATCAATTCTTTTATAAAAATTTGAGGCTTCCGATTGAAGTAGCTTCGATGATGAAATAATGATATGATTTATCCATATCTGATTTAACTATCTTCTTATTGTGATAAGACTATCATGATTTTGATGTTTTAGATTAAAGTGTCTCTTATAAAAATGTTGTGAAATAATGATTTTAAATGAGCTATTTGTATTGCTATGAGATTTTATAAATGATTTGGTATTTTTGGATTCTTACCATTTCAAAGATTATGAATATGAATGTGCTTATCCATATTTTTTGTTGGGAGTATACTTAGCACCGAGGTTGACTAGTGGTGATTACCCAGGTCACATAACTATGTGCCCGCATAGGTATGCCCTGATTGGATATTAGCTAGTGGATCCACATAAGGTCATAATTATGATCCATACCTTGGAAAGTAGGAGACTCTCTTCTCGGTATGAGAGAAGTACATTAAACTCCATATTGTAGTTGATACGCCCAAATTACACTTCCCAAAAGAAGTATAAGCGGTCGTTGCCAAATAAAGAACCTAACTTTCAGAATAGGGTCGATCCCAAGAGGAATATGGTTTAGACTTAAACTTAACTCACAATTATATCTTTTTAGTCAAACTATATTCCTCGTGGGATCGACCATAACCTGAAAGTTAGGTTCTTTATTTGTCAATGACCACTTTTACTTCTTTTGGAAATTGTAATTTGGGCGTATCAAATTTTGGTGCCGCTGCTGAGAAATACGACTTTTAGATTAAACTACCTTTATTATTGAACTTTAGTCAAGTATTTCCAGATGATATCTGTGAAGAGTAGCTCAAATGACGACTAAAATTGGCTTGGTATTGAAGCATGTGAGTGGAAGTGCAGAGAAAGTGAATGTAGTAAATTATCTAACTAGAACTCCACCACCGCCAGTTGAGGAGTACTACTATGAGAAGGATGCGAATTTGGTAAATGATCAAACAGAGGGAAACTATGTCTCGGATGGGAACTTCAATCATGATAACAATTACAACCGGAACAACTATGGCAACAGGAATGAGAAGGTTGGACCCTATGTTCCTCCTGGTAATAGAAAGGCTGGTACTAGTATGACTCGCATTGAAGATATGATGCAAAAGATGATGAAGAGGTTTGATGCGACAGATGAAAATGTGAAAGAGATGCTTAATGATTTATCTGGGATTGATCAGAAAGTTGATGCCCATGCAGTATCGATCAAGCAACTTGAGCAGCAATTTAGTCAGTTGTCAGCTAATGTGAATCCACGCTAGCCATACACACTTCCTAGCAATACCATCCAAAATCTAGAAAACGATGGTCATTGTATGGCAGGAACTACACGGGGAGGAAAGCAGACTATAGATCTACCCAAGCCGTCTGAGGTCGAAAGAGTGATAGAAAAAGGTGCGGATGAGATTGAGGTTACTCAAGATTTGAAAGATGATACAGAAAAGGAAGCTGAGGTGACCCAAAAAGTTATTCCCATGCCTAGACCTCCACCTCCGTTCCCACAAAGGTTGGTGTAAAAGACTGAAGAAACAAAATATCACTGGTTCATCATTATGTTGAAGCAATTATCCATCAATGTTTCGTTGATAGAAGCTTTGGAATAGATTCTTGGGTATGTGAAATTCATGAAAGACTTGGTGACCAAATAGAGGGCCGTCAGTTTTGACAATGAAGAGAAGTTGCAACAGTGTAGTGCTATTGCTACTAGGTCACTTGTGCAGAAGAAAGAGGATCTTGGAGATTTCACTATTCCTTATACCATTGGATATTACACTTTGCGAAAGCTTTGTGTGATTTGGGTACCAACATTAATTTGATACCATTGTCCATTTATAAGAAGTTGGGTTTCAGAGCTCCAAAGTCGACTGCGATACGTTTACTTATGGCCAATAAAACTGTGAAGAGGCCTATTGGAGTGCTCCAACATGTCCTTGTGAAAGTGGAGTCATTAATCTATCTGACGGACTTAGTGATACTAGATTGTGAGGTTGATTTTGAGGTTCCTATCATCTTAGGAAGACCAGTTCTTGCTACTGGTGTTCCTTGGTCGATATGGAAAGAGGGCAGATGATGTTTCGATGAAACAATGAGGAGGTAACTTTTAGTATTTGTAGGTCTATGAAGCATGAAAGTGATCTTAAGTCGGTATCAGTGGTGAATCATATTATGGGGAAAAAATCTGAAGTTTCCATTAAAGAGAGGTTAGGTGTTGATGCACTAGCAGCGGTGATGATGAATTTTGACAGTGATGGTATTGATGACTATGATGAGTTAGTTGCTGTACTTGATAGGTTTGAGTTTCATTTCAAGCCAAAACAATTGGAATTAGACATGAAAAATTGAGACACCCCACCTGCAAAACTATTTGTTGATGAGCCTCCAAAACTAGACCTTAAGGTTCTTCCATCCCACTTGTCCTATGTATTCTTGGGACAAAAAAGCACTTTGCATGTAATCATTGTTGTTGACTTGAGTGAAGGGCAAATAGAGGCCTTGGTATCGGTACTAAAGCGGTTTAAGAGGGCTATTGGATGGACTATTGCGGACATTATTGGGATTCCTCCAGGCATTTGTTCTCACAAAATTCAACTCAAACTGGACAGCAAGCCAAGTATTAAGCATCAAAGGAGACTGAATCCCCCTATGCAAGAGGTTGTGAAAAAGGAGATCATTAAGTGGTTAGATGTTGGAGTTATATATCCCTATACTGATAGTAGTTGGGTTTGCTCAGTTCAGTGTGTGCCAAATAAATGAGGAATCAATGTGGTTCCTAATGCTAAAAATGAGCTTGTTTCACTGAGCTTGGTGAGTGGTTGAAAAATGTGTATGAATTACTGCAAGTTAAATGCATGGACTAAGAAATACCATTTTCCAATGTCGTTCATAGATCATATTCTAGATCGTCTCACTGGTAAGGATTGGTATTGTTTTCTAGATGGGTATTCGGGCTACAATAAATTTCCATAGCTTCGGAAGACCAAGAGAAAACCACCTTCACTTGTCCTTATGGGACTTTCTCCTTCAAAAGGATGTCATATGGGTTATGCAATGCTCCAGCGACCTTCCAGCGTTATATGATGTCAATATTTCAGATATGGTGGAGGACACGATAGAGGTATTTATGGATGATTTCTCTGTGGTAGGTGACTTGTTTGATGACTGTTTGACACATTTGGTTGAGGTACTAAAACGGTGTGAATAGTGCAATCTTGTGCTCAATTAGGAAAAGTGCCAATTTATGGTGAAAGATGGTATAGTTCTAGGTCATCGAATTTCACAGAAAGGTATTGAGGTTGATAGAGCTAAAGTTGAGGTAATAGAAAAGCTTCCACCACCCATCTCTGTAAAAGGTGTTCGAACTTTTCTTGGGCATGCAGGTTTCTACCGTAGGTTCATAAAAGATTTCTGTAAAATTGCACACCCATTTTGCAAGCTACTTGAAAAGGAGTGTAAGTTTGATTTTGATGATGCTTGTGTGAGAGCATTTGAAGAGTTGAAAGAAAATTTAACTTTAGCACCTATCATTATTTCACTGGATTGGGGGCTACCATTTGAAGTGATGTGTGATGCAAGTGGGGTGGCGCTTGGTGTAGTATTAGGACAGAGGCAAGATAAAATTCTACATCTAATTTACTATGCCAGCAAAGCTGTGAATGTGGCTCAAATGAATTATACTGTGACTGAACATGAACTCCTTGTTGTGGTTTTCGCATTCGAGAAATTTAGATCCTATTCTTGGTACTAAGGTCATAGTGAATACTGACCATTCTGCATCGAAGTATCTGATGGCTAAAAAGGATGCAAAACCAAGATTGATTAGGTAGGTGCTTCTAATGCAATAGTTTGATTTTGAGGTAAACCATAGAAATGGAACAGAAAATCAGGTTGTTGATCACTTATCCAGACTAGAGGAGGAAGCTATGATCAAGCTAGAAGATGGAATCGAGATAAATGATGCGTTCCCTAATGAACAAGTATTGGCTTCTTCTTATAATCGTATCCCTTGGTTCGTAGACTTTGCTAACTACTTGGCAAGTGTTTTGGTTCCGTCGGATTTATCATTTCACTAAAGGAAAAAGTTCATATCTGATATGAAGAAATTCTTTTGGGATGAATCTTACTTGTTTCGTGTTTGTGCTGATGGGATTATTTGTCGTTGTGTGCCCAATGTTGAGATGATAAGTATACTAGAGGCGCGTCATTCATCGCTTGTTGGTGGGCAACATAGTGGTATCCCAGCTGCCCATAAAATCTTGCAGTCTGGGTATTACTTGCCTACCATCCACCAAGATGCTCATGATTTCGCCAAGTCTTGTGATCGTTTCCAGCGTGAAAGAGCAATTTCTAAAAAGCAAGAACCACCAATGAACCCAATACTGGTGATTGAACTTTTTTATGGTTGGGGTCTTGACTTTATGGGTCCGTTTGTGAGTTCCAATAGGATGAATTATATTTTTGTAGCAGTTGACTATGTATCGAAATGGGTGGAAGAAGTCGTGCTTTCAAACAATGAAGGAAAGAGTGTCACCGCATTCCTAAAAAAGAATATCTTCTCCAGATTTGGTACACCAAGGAAACTCATAAGCGATGGAGATTCTCATTTTTGTAATAAGTTTTTCAATGTGTTACTTGAGAAGTATGGTGTTCATTGATATGTAGAAACCCCTTATCATTTGCAGTCGAGTGGGCAAGTGAGGTGTCAAATCGTGAGATAAAGCAAATTCTTGCAAATACTGTAAATGCTAATAGAATTGATTGGTCAAGGAGGGTTGATGATGCTCTATGGGCTTATCACACTACATTCAAAACTCCCACAGGTATGTCCCCCCTACTAACTTGTATATAGGAAGTCTTGGCATTTGCATGTAGAGCTAGAGCATAAAGTGATGCAGGCACTAAAGAAGTTGAATTTGGATTGAGGCACCGCATCGATTCAAAGAATGAATGATATGAATGAGCTTGATGAGTTTTGCCTAAAAGCATATGAAAGTTCAGCCTTATACAAAGAGAAGATGAAGAAGTACCATGATAAAAAGATCGAAAAGCGTGAATTTGCTTCCGGTGATCAGGTGCTACTATTTAACTCAAGGTTGCACTTATTTCCTGGTAAATT
The DNA here is from genome assembly GCA_036250405.1 of Solanum raphanifolium. Lineage (NCBI taxonomy): Eukaryota > Viridiplantae > Streptophyta > Magnoliopsida > Solanales > Solanaceae > Solanum > Solanum raphanifolium. The sequence continues at coordinate 19,892 of JAJOOE010013907.1, forward strand.
CATCTCTAAGTGAACCGGACCATTCACAATAACCCAAGTATTTCCACATGGAGCGGTTGAACTAGAAAATAAGGATGTTAAAGGTGAACGGTCAAAGGATAAAGATATACTTGGGGAAATCTAAGAGTTTGAATGAGGTGACAGAGGAGTAGGGTCTTGATGAAGTCTAAGTAATAAAGGTGTTTGCGTTATGCCGCAACGTTAAATCAAAGGCTGCTTGGGAGGCAACCCAAGATGTATAATCTAGCCAACTATAGGAGTTTCCTTTCGATATAGGGAGTTTTTCATAAATTGGTAGTTTTCTAGATAGATTTTTATCAATTTTTAGTTTTAGTGTTGGCTAGATAAAGATAGAATAGGGTTCGTGTCTAAAAAGTGTCTAGAAAATGTGAAAAGGAAGTCCTAATGTTTGCTACTTGTGCAGGGAAGAAAAGGGAAAATCTGCAGAATCTATGTTGATGCAGCATCGACGGTCCGTCGATCAATCCATAGACTATGGTTGGCATCCGTAGATCCCAAGTTTGTCTCTAAATTTCACTAAGCGTAAGAGTGAACCACGGAACACATCAACGGACTATCGATTCACTCACGGACCGTAAAAGAGGTTTCGTAGGTCCAAGTTAGCATTTCAGTCAACCCAACTCGAACCCCCATTAAATAAAAAAAACCTTTCATTTTTTCAACATCCCCCATTTCCCTCATTTCATTAACCGTTTCAAACCATCCAATTTCCCCAAAATCCCGCATTAAATCCCCCCAACACTCCTAGACAATCCCCACATTGCATTTTAGTTCATTCCCCATATCTTCCCCAAATCCACCCAATTCTCCATTTTCTCTCCTCACTTCTTCCCTTCTACCAGATCATTCTAGTCCCGGTTCGGTGTTCAGATTGCTTGGATCTTAAAAAGTAGTCGACCTCAACACACACCTCAACTTCGCTTTGCTTGTAAGGTAATCGATCTGACCAAAACTTTGATTTGTTTTCATTGTTTAAATTGAAATCAACGAAGTTGTACTTGACCTTGGGTAGGTATTTTCATGATAACTTGGTATAAACTAGTCCTAAAACTACCATTGGAATGATGGTATTTGGAGTTTGTTGCTAAATTTAACTAAATAAAGTGGATTTGGTGTCTAAGTGGGTGTCTTGACTTAGGGTTTCCAAAAATTGCTTGATTGGATGAGAAATTTGAAGGATTGAAACCCTAGGAACGACAAACTACCACATATTATGTTGAAATACATGTTTAGACTCGAAATAGTTGTTAATCGTTGTGTTGAATGTATTGTATGAAATAAAACTGGAATCACAAAGCCTACACAACACTGATCGACGACCTCAACCCATGAACCGTAGGTCAACCAATGGACCGTAAGTCGTGGTCCGTAAATTAACTGCACACAAAAATTGGCCAAGTCATGAACCACAGTGTGGACTACGTTCCGTCGTTTCATCGATGGACCGTTGTGCACATCTGTGGTTCCACATCAGAAACTCAATAATGGACTTCCTAACCTACGAAGGGGATCCATGGTCCGTCATTTGATCGATGGTCTATAGGTACCCATAGTAGGTCACAAAAATAACTACTGCCCAGAACTTTTAATTTTTTTTTTGTCCAAGTCCAAATGGTGTTCTAAAATTTTTTCTTGGGAACTTTTGCCTTATGTAAATACAAACTAAGCTTCCACATGTACCATGGCACCAAGAAAAGCACCCGAGTACGCCAAGAAGGTAAATTCTAAGTCTGTCGACCCGTCCTGACGTCTACTCGATGAGTGCAGCGGGGACGAGTATGTCGCGGATACCACCAGAAGCTCTCATACTGAAACTCAAACTATGAGGAACAGGTCTAAGAAGGTTATATCATTGAGTAGCAAGGCCAAGGCCATTGCCCCCAGTCTGAGAAGGGGGCTTCACCTGCAGGAGAGTCGCATTTCGGTTCTGAGTGGCATTTTGGTTCTAGTTCTAGTGGCACTTCCACTTCTTCTTCTGATGCCGATAGGACGAAGGATGCCCAAGACCCACCCAACACGAGATTTAAGCCAGTTCACAGCGCCACAGAGACGAATAGGTGGTATATTAAGGGCCAGTACCAAATATATATTGACGGAAAGGCCCTGAATGAGCATAGAAAGGTAACCAATCCGATTACTGAGGAGCGCCATGTTTTGACAGGGAGTCTCTACACGATGCCCTTGATCCATGCTCTATTCCAGCATCACACAGGTGTAACTGGATGGCTGAGAATCTGGGGATATATAGCGAGGAGATGGTGTGTGAGTTCTACGCCTCATATGTTGCCACCATCACTAGTGCCTTGCCACCACGCGCCAAGGCTTTGGCTCAGCCACCTCTCCTGACCACCATGGTGCGAGACCTACCGATTGTCATTTCTGAGACCACCATCCACCGTTTTATTTATGGCCCGAAACACATTTTGCCTATCATTACGGTGGAGTACGACTATTGGATAGAGATAGTTCAAGGTCGTGCTTTCCAAGACTCCGAGCAGAGGGAGTCACTACTTCGATGGATGGACCGGCATATTGCTAAGGATGGAGGGAGCACTGAGTGGGTGCAGAATATAAAGTTGCCGATCAGAAAGATAACTCTGAGTTTTTCGGGCAAATTTTGTTAGTCCATCATCCCTACCAAACTGTCCCCCACACAAGCGGACAATATCATTAATAGGGATCAGACGGTGATGTTTGCTGCACTACTGGTAGGGCTAGAGGTCAATTTTGCTTGGATTATACCTGCTGAGATTCATAAGACGACCTTCTAGAGAACTACGACTATACCCTTCCCATGCCTGATTTTCTGTTTGTGCAGAGAGGCTACTATGTTGATATGACACTATGATAGATTGGTCGATGTGACCAATAATGTGGATATTGGGCACATCCAGGATGATACTGTGAGACCCCGTAGTTCTTTCGCATAATATGTGTACATTGCATGAATGTATGAGCTTTATATGACTTGGTGTATCATGTTAGAAGAATAAGTTTGAATAGGGGTGGTAAAAATGAAAGAATTAAACTAACCTTATGGGTCAAGGATGCCCTTAAATAAGTTCGAGTTAAAGAATGTCTCTTCTAACACCCCATCCGTTCAGAAGGTTTAAGTTAACCAGTACCTTTAGGTTAAGACAAAGAGTGTTTTATATGATAAGAAGGAGGTTTTATAAGATGATATAGTTGCCCAATGATCGTAAGTTAACTTTTGAAGTCAAGCAAGTTAGGAAATAAAAGTTGACAAAAGTTAGTGTAAGTTTCTTTGATAAATTTTCTAAAATTTGGGTTAAATGTCTCGGAGCTTTTATCCCAATCTATAAAGCTTTATAAGAGCCCTAATATACTAAATTGAAGGTCTACGAGTCTACTTTCCAACACACTAAACTATTTGTCCATACGACTTCATAATTGAGAGATATTTAAATTTTAGTGAGACTGCACAAGCAGGCACGTAAAGGTGGGTCCCTCGCCCCTATGTCAGTTTAGCTCTATAAGATTTGGTTTCCCTTCGTTCTAAATCATATTTTCAACCAAAAAATAGAAGGAAGCAGTTCTAAATCCTCTCTAAAGGTTCCCCTATAAATTGAGGAGACTCTTTGCAATTGAGGAGACAAGCTAAAATACTATAAGCTCCATCAATTTTAAGTTAAGGTTCTGCCCTTTTATTCTCGTATTGCTTATGAAGATAAAGACATGATTCCAAATGTAATTATTGGACAAACTCACAGGATGGTGATTGGAAGCCGTAAGTTCGAGTTATTATAGTTATATTGAACAATTATAGGACTGTATTACATATATTTTTTCTGGCTTTAATAGTTTGAAGAATCATGGTTTGAATTTGGTTGTGGTTATTTTATGGTTGGAAAGGAGGGGTGTGGCGATACGCCGAGTTTTTATTATTGTGCAGGCATACTCTATTTGGTTGTTGTTGACTATTGTATAGGCCTCAACTTGTTATAGCTGCTGAAAAAATTTATGTTACATCATTAATTTGGGGTTGTAATTGGAGAAGAAAAGGTAATGAAACATGCATTTAAAAACGGTCTGGCGAGCTAATAACTCTGCTAGTAAGATCTAAATTGCTACTTTGACCCTGTCATGTTAATATTCTGCCTGTAATGTAATGGTTGTGTGACATGATTTTCTGTAGATTACATACTGTAAGGAAGGGGTACAATCCATATTGATACAACAAGACCCACAATTGAGGTATGTTAAGGTTAAGCATTGTACTTCATTTGAGCACGAATTTTGGAATCTTAAATCGTCAAATATTGTTTTACTACTCTATTGCTAGAAAGACCTTTTATGAAAGGCATTGAGATTGCAGCTGGCGTATTTTTGTTACTCCATTATGTTGATATTCCACTCGTTTAGTTAGATAGGGTATTCAGTGACTTTATGTCATTTCGTTGATTCTGTTGACTATAGGTACATGTGTACAAATTCTTATTCTTCTTTAGATGTAGTAACTTAAAAAGATTAGGGATGAACAATATGAATTTAAAATCAGTCCCTCATCCTCGCTAATTTATATTTTTGAAAAAAATTTAAAATAATACGTCGATCTCTAGAAATCTTAAATGTAAATCGTATGTTTAAACTAGTAAAGGATGTGTTATTCTGAAATACATTCTTTTACAAACTACTAAGGAACATATCTAAATACTAACTGAAGAACTTTATGTTCAAAGGATTAAGTTACCTTTCTAATTCCAAGTTAAGTGTTCCAGTTTAATCTACAAGTATATGAGGTTCTATGAGACTTTTACATGTGATACAAAAGTGATTACGAGATTACGAGAACAAGAGTCTTAATGGGCCAAGATTGGTGACTTGATTCAGGTAACACAAATGCATTACGAATCCATGACATGACATTTTATGCATTCTACTCCCGAGGTATAATCGGAAGGTATGGGGCCTACTGCCTATATATATATGTACGAGACACAAATTGCCACAAGTTGGCGAATATGATGCCGGTTCGCTACCGGAAGGCACCACCATTGCTAGCACTTGGTTGGGTATGACATGCATTTGCATCTATATATATGTATTCACGACATACAATTATGCGAACATACCATGCATGTTTAATTTATATAAGGTTGGATGTCTGCTATGCAGGCTATCAGAGTTTCTATTTCAGGTGGTATCTTTATTACCCTTTTTACAACAACTATTTATGATTCTATTTTTTTCCTTACATACCAGTACAATTTTATTCGTACTGACGTCCCTTTGCCTGGGGACACTGCATTTTTATTTCATGCGTGTAGGTCCATGTAGGGATTCTAATTTACCCCTCTGATAGAATTTGTGGTTCAGTTGTGAGTTGATAAGCTCCACCTCTTCCTGGAACTTTCATAGGATGTTGCTTTTATTGTGCAATTTGGGTATAATCGGGGCCTTGTCCCGACCAGAGCTTATGACACTCTTAGAGGCTATTATGGACACGATATTCTAGGTTTCTACGCAGCTTTTAGTCTCTAGCCCCATAGGCCTGGCATGTATGTACGTATGTATATCTTCATTTGTAACCTTGTCGGCTAACTAGTACTTTATCATCTTTGGCTTGTCTATCTTCATCTATGTCACTTGTTGATATTCAGGTTCTGACCTTGATGGTCCAGTCATAGTATTTTAGATCTTATTCTGCCCAACCTTCCAGGCCCATAGTTGAGTCAATTGGTATGTTTTAATGGCTTACTCGATCGCATAAGGAATCGAGTACTAGTCACCCCTCCCCTCGTTTGGTGCGTGACAAACTTGGTATCAGAGCAGGTCGTGTCCCAGGGAGTCCACAAGCCGTGTCTTGTAGATTCTTGTTTATGGGTGTGTTGTGCACCACACTTATAATCAAGAGGCTCTAGGGAATTTAGGACTGGTTATATTTCTTTCAATTTATAGATTGTGCTATAGAGCTGAGTTATAAGTACGTATGAAATCTGAATCGTGCTTTGTGTTTCTTATACGTTCAAGAGGATTTATCGAGGTTCTACGGTAGAGATTGTTTGTCATCAATTTTTTTTAGACCTAATAGGGATAGAGATGCTTGACTTTGTTATTGATATGGGCATGGATTGGTGGGAACCTTATTATGTCAATCTCGACTACCAAGAGAAGACTATTAGATTTCAGTTCCCAGGGGAAGTAGTATGAAAATTGAAGGCTAATGGTGCAATGCCAAAATTCAAGTTTATTTGCAATCTTTAGGAAAGGAAATGTTTGCCAATGGTTGTACTTATCATATTTTCCGAGCGAGTTTAAGCTATTGATGTTGAGACCTCGACTCTTTAGTTATTATATTGGGAAATGAGTTTCTAGATGTATTTCCAGGTGAGCTTCTTGCTATTTCCCTGGAATAGGCGACACATTTTCTACTGATACATTACGAGATGCTCTACCGATATCAATTTCCCCATTTAGAATTGCACCAGCAAAATTGAAGGATATATTAGATAAGAGCTTTAACAGGACTAGTGCATCACCAAGCGGTGCAACAATGTTATTTGTTCGGAAGAAAGATGAATCATTGTAGAAGTGTATAGACTACAAAAAAACTGAATAAGGTGACTGTAAAGAACAAATATCCACTACAATGGATTGATGGGTTTTTTCGACCAACTATATGATGTCGGATACTTTCAAAGACAACTTTCAGGATTAGATATGGCCATTTTGAGTTTCTTGTAATGTCTTTGAGATTGGCGAATGACCAAATAATATTTATGAACTTGATGAATAGTATATCCATGTAATTCTAGACTTGTTCATAATTGTATTAGTTAATGATATTCTTGTACATTCTCATTCAAAGGTAAATCATAGAGATCATCACTAAGTAGTGTTTCAGTTACCCCAAGGTTAGAGGTTGTAAGCTAAATTCTCAAAGTATGAGTTCTGGTTGTATTTAATGGTTTTTTTGCGGGGGCCATATTATATTAGATGCTGGTATTCAGGTATACTTACAAAAGACTAAGGTCGTGAAGACTTGGCCTAGACCTATGAACCTGGTGGAAGTTCGAATCTTTCTGAGGTTTAGTGAAGTATTATATAAGCTTTGTGGAAGGATTTTTTTTTCACTTTCAGTACCCCTAACAAAGTTGACTTCAAAAGAAGTTAAGTTTCAATGGACAATTGCCTACGAGGGGAGATTCCAAGAGCTGAGATATAAAATGACTTCAACATCAGTTCCAACCCTATAAGACGGTCAAGAGGGCAATGTAATGTATTATTATGCTTCAAGAATTAGGCTTGGTTTATGTTCTGAAACATTAAAGAAAGGTAATTGCTTATGCTTCATGATAGTTAATGAAGAATGAAAAGAACTACTCGACCTACGATTTAGAGTTGACTGCAATTATTTATTCCATGAGGATTTTGAGGCATCAGTTGAATGTCTTTAATGTTGATATTTATACAGATCGTAAGAGCCCCCAGTATATTTTTAGACTAAAAAAGGTAATTCTACAATAGTGCCGATGGAATGAATTGCTGAAAGTTATTGATGTGGATATCTTATATCATCCCAGGAAAGTAAAATATAGTAGCGGATTCCCTCAGTCATAATTCTATGGGTAGTTTATCACCTTTGGTAACTGAGAACCATGAGATGGCCTAAGAGCTCCGTCAGCTAGCTGGTTTGGGGTTAGATTATAAAACTCCAGTGCTACTAGAGTCACAGTTCAGGACTAGGTAATATCATCTATATTTGTGGAGGTGAAGGCTTGCAAAAAGTGAAGATCATATTTTATGAATGCCACATGGCTTCTATTGAAAAATATGTGACATGCGAACCATTATCACTTCTCTGTTCACATAGGAACTATGAAAATGTGTCATGGTATTAAGGAGATATGTTTTCAATAGGTAGAGCATCAGTAGCTTAGTTTGCTAACTCAAGAGATAGTTATTCCATTGTAGAAGTGGAAGGAGATAAATGTGAATTTCATCACATGTTTTCCGCATTCGCAGGGGAAGATCAAATTCCATTTGGGTGATTATTCACAGGTTGACGAAATTAGCCCATTTCTATCTAGTCATGACTACCTTCTAGTTGAATATGTTGGGATGTACATTAGAGAGTTATTTATACTCAATTATGTCTCAGTATATATTACTTCAAATAGATGGACACATTTTATAGCACATCACAGAGATCCTTGTTCAAGGATTTGGGGACTCAAGTTAATCTTAGTACGGATTTCCATCTTTGGATTGATGGCCAAGCCGAACGTATAATATAAATGCCCAAGGACATGTTATGGGTATGTGTGCTAGATTTTCGTGGGAAGTGGTATGATCACGTGTTGCTGGTTGAGTTTTTCTTATAATAACAACTTCCAAGTAAGTATTCAAATAGCTCCTTATGAAGCACTATATGGAAGGAATGTAGGTCATCAATTTATTGGTTCAAGATCAGGGAAGTAGAGTTGCTAAGTCATGATCTAATCTAACAAGTTATAGAGAAGGTAAAGCTTATTAGAGATTGGTTGTAGATATCATAGAGTAGTCAGAAGTCTTATGCAGATGTTTGACAACAAGACTTAGAGTTTAATGTAGAAGATTGGTTTTTCTTCAAAGTATGGCCTATGAAGGGTATCATGCGATTAGTCAAGAAAGGAAAGCTGAGTCTAAGGAATGTAGGGCCATATAATATTATTTGGAGGTTTGGCAGGGTGGCTTACGAGCTTGATTTCCCTTCAGAATTTAAAGCAATTCATCCGGTGTTCCATGTATCTAGTTTATAGAAGTGCATCAAAAATGCTTCGAATTATGCCCGTTGAGGATATTCCTGTCTCTACAGACTTGTTTTATGCTAAGGTGTTAGTGGCTATTTTGGTTTGGCAGGTAAGAAAGATTTGGACTAAAGAAGTGGTTTCTATGAAAGTGTTATGGTGGAATAACAACGTTGAGGAAATAACTTGAGAAGCCAAGGAGGAAATAGGGAAGAAGTACCCCCAACTATTGACGTCTTAAGCTGAGTTATTTTTCAATAATTGACAATTATTCGTGTACACAAACTTAATTGGATTTTAAATACCAAAAAATGCAGTTTATATGGCTTGTCACGAGCTAGATATACGAAGCCTTATATGTGGATTTTTAGAACTGGATTTAAGATTTGCGGACGTAACAAATATAGCCTTGACAGCACAATAGCAGCAAGGAATACAATCAAGAGATTGTTCGAATCCATTCACGGACGAATGTTCTTAAGGAGGGCAGAATGTGAGACCCCGTGGTTCTTTCGCATAGTATGCGTATCATTGCATGAGTGTATGAGATTTATATGACTTGGTGTATCATATTAGAAGAATAAGTTTGCATAGGGGTGATAAAAATGAAAGAATTAAACTAACGTTATGGGTCAAGGATGCCCTTAAACAAGTTCGAGTTAAAGAATGTTTGTTCTAACACCCCGCCTGTTCGAAAGGTTTAAGTTAACCAGTACCTTTAGGGTAAAACAAAGAGTGTTTTATATGATAAGAAGGAGGTTTTATAAGATGATATATTCGCCCAATGATCGTAAGTTAAGTTTTGAAGTCAAGCAAGTTGGGAAATAAAAGTTGACAAAAGTTAGAGTAAGTTTCTTTGATAAATTTTCTAAAATTTGGGTTAAATGTCTCGTAGCTTTTCTCCCAATCTATAAAGCTTTAGAAGAACCCCAATAACTAAATTGAAGGTCTACGAGTCTACTTTCCAACGCACTAAACCATTTCTACATACAACTTTAGAATTGAGAGACATTCAAATTTTAGTGAGACTGCACAAGCAGGCACGTGAAGGTGTGTCCCTCGCCCATATGTCGGTTTAACTCTACAAGATTTGGTTTCCCTTCATTCTAACTCATTTTTTTGACCAAAAAATATAAGGAGTCCTAAATCCTCTCTAAAGGATCCCCTATCATCCAAGAAAATATCTACAAGATTTCAATGTGGTTTCACCCTCAGAATATTCATAGAGATTATGTTACTTCTTTCCTCCTCATTGGTTGTGATTTGAAGGATTCTTCGTGGTGAAGGAGTCTCGTTTTTAGGTGTTGTTACTGCTGCTTGGAGGTAATAATTCTCACCCTTCATTTTATTGAGTGATTCCAGGTTATAGCTATGCTATAAGAAAGAACACGAATAGACGACTGGAAAATCATATTTTGATAGTTATGTGATGTTGGGCTGTTTTTGAAGTATTTTCTGATGTTGTTGCTGGAATTTTCTGAAATGATTTGGTTGTGTGTGGTTGTTGCTGATATGAGTCTCGAAGAGAAGAAGAAGTATAGATCGGTAATTAATTATAAGATAAATAAGTGTAACGTTGGTTCTATTATTGCATTGCAATTTTCAAATGCTTCATCTTGGTTCAACGTCTTGTGTTTGAGGAGACTCTTTGCAATTGAGGAGACATGCTAAAATACTATAAGCTCCGTCAATTTTAAGTTAAGGTTCTGCCCTTTTATTCTCGTATTGCTTATGAAGATAAAGACATGATTCCAAACGTAATTATTGGACAAACTCACAGGATGGTGATTGGAAGCCATAAGTTCGAGTTATTATGGTTATATTGAACAATTATAGGACTGTATTACATATATTTTTTCTAGCTTTAATGGTTTGAAGACTCATGGTTTGGATTTGGTTGTGGTTATTTTTGTGGTTGGAAAGGAGGGGTGTGGCGATACGCCGAGTTCTTATTATTGTGCAGCCATACTCTATTAGGTTGTTGTTGACTATTGTGTAGGCCTCAACTTGTTAATAGCTGCTACAAAAATTTATGTTACGTCATTAATTTCGGGTTGTAATTTGGAGAAGAAAAGGTAATGAAACATGCATTTAAAAAGGGTCTGGCGAGCTAATTACTCTGCTAGTAAGTTCTAAATTGCTACTTTGACGTTGCCGTGTTAATATTCTGCCTGTAATGTAATGGTTTTGTGACATGATATTCTGTTGATTACATACTGTGACATTATTGTAGATTACATACTGTAAGGAAGGGGTACAATCCATATTGATACAACAAGACCCAGAATTGAGGTATGTTAAGGCTAAGCATTGTACTTTCTTTGGGCAAGAATTTTGGAATCCTAAATCGTCAAATATTGTTTTACTACTCTATCGCTAGAAAGAACTTTTGAGAAAGGCATTGAGAATGCAGCAGGTGTATTTTTTTTACTCCATTATGTTGATATTCCACTCGTTCGGTTAGATAGGGTGTTCAGCGTCTTTATGTAATTTTGTTGATTCTATTGACAATAGGTACATGTGTACAAATTCTTATTTTTCTTTAGGTGTAGTAACTTAAAAAGATTAGGGATGAACAGTATGAATTTGAAATCAGTCCCCCTTCCTAGCTAATTGATATTTTTGAAAAAAACTTTAAAATAATACGTCGATCTGCAGAACTCTTAAATGTAAGTCGTATGTTTAAACTACTAAAGGACGTGTTATTCTGAAATGCATTATTTTACAAACTACTAAGGAATATATTTAAATACTAAGTGGAGAACTTTAAGTTCAAAGGATTAAGTTACCTTTCTAATTCCAAGTTAAGTGTTCCAGTTTAATCTACAAGTATATGAGGTTCTATGAGACATTTACATGTGATACAAAAGTGATTACGAGATTATGAGAAAAAGAATCTTAATGGGCCAAGATTGGCAACATGATTCAGGTAAAACAAATGCATTACGAATCCATGACATGAAATGCTATGCATTCTACTCCCGAGCTATAATCGGAAGGTATGGGGCCTATTGCCTATATTTATACGTACGAGACATAGATTGCCATAAGTTGGTGAATATAATGCTGGTTCGCTACCGGAAAGCACCACCATAGCTAGCACTTAGTTGGGTATGACATGCATTTGCATCTATATATATTTATTCACGACATACGATTATGCGAGCATACCATGCATGTTTAATTTATATAAGGTTGGATGTCAGCCATGTAGGCTATCAGATTTTCTATTTCAGGTGGTATCTTTATTACCCTTTTTACAACAACTATTTATGATTCTACTTTTTTCCTTACATACTAGTACTTTTTTATTCGTATTGACGTCCCTTCGCCTGGGGACGCTGCATTTTTATTTCGTGAGTGCAGGTCTGGGTAGGGATTCTGATTTACCCCTTTGATAGGATTCGTGGTTCAGTTGTGAGTTGGTAACCTCTACCTCTTCCTGGAGCTTTCATAGGATGTTACTTTTATTGTGCAGTTTGGGTATAATCGGGGCCTTGTCCCGACCAGAGCTTATGACACTCTTAGAGGCTATAGTGGACACGATATTTTAGGTTTCTATGCAGCTTCTAGTCTCTAACCCCATAGGCCTGGCATGTATATATATTTGTAAGTACGTATGTATATCTTCATTTGCAGCCTTGTCGGCTAGTTAGTATTTTATTATCTTTGTCTTGTCTACCTTCATCTATGTCACTTGTTGCTATTCATGTTCTGACCTTGATGGTCCAGTCGTAGTATTTTAGATGTTATGTTGCCCAACCTTCCAGGCCCATAGTTAAGTCAATTGGTATGTTTCAATGGCTAACTCGATCGCATAAGGAATCGAGTGCTAGTCACGTCTCCCCTAGTTTGGGGCGTGACAGATACAACATTGCTACCTCGCGTTGGAGTACACCACCTGCAGTCCCTCCCCTCGGTGCTGACATAGTTTGAGAGGTTGAGTAGGTTGCGGTGGCACAGGTTGATGACACTTCCATACCTCCCAGTACGGCGGATGCACAGGCTCCCCCTTCCACCGCCACTAGTCAGGCTGCGAGATCATCCTGAGCCAGTCCCACTTCAAGGTCTACTTTAGTTCCTCATGCCCGAGTTCAGAAGTTGGAGACCCAGATGGCTACCTAGCTGCAGCACATGAGGCCCTGGATGCAGTGATCTGTTGAGTAGTCTGAGGTTCGTATGGAGTGGATGGTGGACACCAAGATTCAGGCGGTCCAAAAGCGTCTAGATGCATTCGAGTTGAGAGTCTTTGAGAGTCCTGCACCCACCATTGATGTTACCACTTTCCAAATGTAGTTGGCTACGCTCCGTTCTGATGTTGGTTCCAACGACACTTCCTCCTCTTCTTCTGATGTCGATAGCACGGGGATGCCTAGGACCCACCCTGCACGAGAGTTGAGCCGATTCACAGCACCTTAGAGCCCAATAGGTGGTGTTTTGAGGGCCAGTACCAGATATATATTGACGAGAAGACCCTGAATGAGCACAGAAAGGCAGTGTGTCTGATTACTGAAGAGCGTTGGGTTTTGACAGGGAGCCTCTACACGATGTCCTTCATCCATGCTCTATCTAGCAGAACAGGTGTGACTGGATGGCGGAGAATCCGGGGAGATATAGCGAGGAGATGGTGCTTGAGTTCTACGCCTCATATGCTGCCACTATTACTAGTGCCTTACCACCACACGCCAAGGCTTTGTCTTAGCCACCTTTCCTAACCACCATGGTACAAGTCCTACCGGTTGACATTTTTTAGACCACCATCCGCCGTTCTATTTACGGCCCGACAAACACTTTGCCTATCAATACGGCGGAGTACCAATATCAGATAGGGATAGTTCAGGGTCATGCTTTTCGAGACTCCGAGTAGAGGGAGTCACTACTTCGATGAATAGCCCGACATATTGCTGAGGATAGAGAGCACCCAGTGGGTGCAGATTATGCAGTTACCGATCATAAACGCGACTCTAAGATTTGAGGCCAAACTTTGGTGGTCTATCGTCCATACCAGACTATCCCCCACACAGGCGGACAATGTCGTTACTTGGGATCGGGCGATGATGCTTGTTGTACTATTGGCAAGGCTAGAGGTCGATTTTTCCTGAATTATACTTGTTGAGATTCATGAGAGGGCCTTCTGGAGGACTACGACTATACCCTTCCCATGCCTGATTTTTCGTTTGTGCAGAGAGTCTACTGTGCCGTTATGGCAATGTGATAGATTGGTCGAGGTGACCAAGATTATGGATGTTGGGCTCATCCAGGATGATACAAACCCCGCTACCCCACGTCGGAGTACACCTGTTGTAGTCCCTCCCCTAGGTAATGACTTAGTTCGATAGGTTGAGTAGGTTACGGCGGCACAGGCTAATAACACTTCCATACCTCCCACTACTGTGGATGCACATGCTCCCTCTTCCATCGCCACTAGTCAGGCTGCGAGCTCATCCCGAGCCACTCCCCCTTAAGGGTCCACTTTAGTTCCTCTAGCCCGAGTCTAGAATTTGGAAACCCAGATGGCTACCTTGCTGCAGCACATAAGGCCTTGGATGCAGTGATCTATTGAGGAGCAGATGATGGACGCCAAGATTCAATCGGTCCACAAGCGTCTAGGTGCATTCGAGTTAAGAGTCTAGGAGAGGCCTGCACCCACCAATGATGTTACCACTTTCAAGACAGAGTTGGCTAGGCTCCATTCTAATGTTAGTTTAAGCGGCACTTCTGCTTCTTGTTCCGATGCCGATAGCACATGGGATGCCCAGGACCCACCCAACATAAGAGCAGAGCCGATTCACATCGCCACAAAGCTGAATAGGTGGTGTGTTAAGGGCCAGTACCAGATATATATTGACGGGAAGGCCCTGAATGAACACAGAAAGGTAGCCCATTTGATTATTGAGTAGGACCGAGTTTTGACAGGGAGCCTCTACACGATGCCCTTCATCCATGCTCAATTCCAGTAGCACAGGTGCGACTGGATGGGTGAGAATCTGGGGAGATAAAGCGAGGAGATGGTGCGTGAGTTCTACGCCTAATATGTTGCCACCGTCACTAGAATCTTTCCATCAAGCGCCAAGGCTTTGGCTCAGCCACCTCTCCTGATCACCATTGTGTGAGGCCTATCGGTTCAAATTTCTGAGAACACCATCCGCCGTTTTATATACGGCCCGACAGACACTATGCCTATCCATACGGTGGAGTACAACTACCAGATTGGGATAATTTAGGGTCGTGCTTTTCGAGACTCCGACAGAGGGATTCACTACTTAGATGGATGGCCTGACATATTGCTGAGGATGGAGAAAGCACCGAGTGGGTACAGAATATGCAATTGCCGATCAGAAAGGCGACACTCAGTTTTTGGGCCAAATTTTGGTGGTCCATCGTCCGTACCAGACGGTCCCCTACGTAAGCAGACAATGTCATTACTTGGGATCGGGCGTTGATGGTTGTTGCACTACTCCCAGGGATAAAGGTCGATTTTGCCCGGATTATACTTCTTGAGATTCATGAGAGGGCCTTCCGGAGGACTACGACTATACCCTTCCCATTCCTGATTTTTTCGTCTCTGTAGAGAGGCTACTGTGCCGATATGATAAATTGGTCGAGGTGACCAAGACTGTGGATGTTGGGCTCATCCAGGATCATACAAACCCCGCTTCCCCGCGTCGGAGTACACCAATTGCAGTCCCTCCCCTGGATGCTGACTTAGTTGGAGAGGTTGAGCAGGTTACGATGGCACAGGCTGATGACACTTCTATACCTCTTACTATTGTGGATGCACAGACTCCCCCTTCTACCGCTACTAGTCAGGCTGCGAGCTCATCCCGAACCACTCCCCCTTCAGGGTCCACATTAGTTCCTCTGGCCCGAGTCCAGAAGTTGGAGACCCAAATGGCTACCTTGTTGTAACACATGATACCCTGGATGCAAGGATCTATTGAGGAGTCTGAGGCTCGTATGGAGCAGGTGATGGATGCCAAGATTTAGGCGGTCCACAAGCATCTAGATGCATTCGAGCTGAGAGTCATAAAGAGGCCTGCACCCATCATTGATGTTACCACTTTCCAGACGGAGTTGGCTAGGCTCCACTCTGATGTTGGTGCTCTTCTAGCCCATGTTGAGACTGTACTGGAGACCACTCATGTGTATGAGGCTGATGATGTGGTGATAACTGCACTTTTTGGAGACACTATGCCACCACCCAACCCTTCTCGTGTGGCTGGGAAGCGCCACCGCTCTTCTGATTATACTTCCGACATTGAGGAGGTCTGACGAGCAAAAAAGAGGGAGCAACAACAGTTGGAGGCAGCCTAGAGGCAGTTTATTATCAATGAGGAGTTGAGGCAGCAGTGGTCCTGAGAGATAGATGTTGGCCTATCCGGTTCGAGGAACAGTATGATGGTGTTCTCACTGATGATAAGGGCACAACTGATGGCGTTCCTATTGCTGATCCAGCGGGTTCTGGGAAACTAGACCCGCCCGCTTCTTGATAGGTCATTGACACTTATGCACCACAGGTTTGCTTCACCCTATGTTTTATTTTTCTTTTTTTTTGTGCATTGAGGGCAATTGCACTAATTTTTCATGGGGGTAGGATAAATGGGTTATGAGTGATAGGGTGAAGTCTGAGTAACCCAACTAATAACCCTCCCTTGCGGTTTTCTTGCCTGTGTTCTTTTTCCCCAATGGACTGTTTTACTTTTATGTTGAACCGGCATGACTAGTATTGTATGTGTAGAAGTAGATTGAAAAAAATGAAAGCTTGATGGCATAAGAGCATGAAATTTATACCTGTCCGGAAATTTGAAAATGTGCTAGATCCATAGGCTTAATGGGTTGAATGTGGTGGATTTTCATGTGACAATATAGGAACTGGTATGATAGCATGACTTAAGCTAAAACTTGAACTAGGTGCTTCAATAATCCGATAATGAAACAATGTGCCAAGTGTGTGTGAGGAAATTTTGTATGTTTATGCAGTATGTGCCAATCTAGAACTTGCCTCGTTGGTCTTGTTAAGATAATCTAGGCTAGGAATTGGGAAATGATCATAGTCCCTTGTTCAAATAAGTCCACTTAAGCTTAAAAGGATCCAACCAAAAGAAATAAATGATCCCTATGATCCAAATGTTTGAGCCTAATGAATACCATATTTTTTTCAAATACATCTAACTCACCTTCGCTAAGAGACTGTTTTGGCCATGGTCCCTCCTTAGATATGTGCACCTTAACTTAGGCCAAAAGCCTAAGTTGAGGGTGGCTAAGTTAGAAGTTACCTTAATCTCAGCTCTGGTCTGACCTTGGACATTGTGCACCTCAACTCATGCAAAATACATAAGTTAAGGGTGGCTATGAAAAATGAAACTGAAAGAAAATGGTATGAAAAGAGTTGTGTGTAGAAGAAGAAAACGGATATAAAATGATGTGACTCAATTCAAAACAAACAAAGAAAGAGTGATAATGAGGCTGAATAATAGTAGAAGAAAAAGAAAAGTGAAAAAGAAAAAATAGAAAGTCAACTCACATTTATGCTGAAGAAAGTCAAGGAAAAGAGCAGAAAATAAAAAGAAGTCAAAATTGGTTGAGAAAAGAGGTAAATAGCCAATGAAATTTCAAGAAGGGCAGAAAAGTCACTAAAAGTACCCAAATGTATCCTACCTAACCCTGAGCCTACTTTACAAGCTGATAAAGTCCTATAGTGATCCTAGTGACTAGTTTGGAGAGTCTGTACATTGAAAGTAAGGGCAAGCTTATGGTATTGAGCACTAACTGTATTTGAAGTCACTTCTGAGTGTGAGTGTTAACTGGATCCTTAAGCTTAAACAAAAAATCATAGTTGTTGTGTGAAAAAGGATTTCTTTGAAGTGAGGGCACTAGTTACATTGTAGGAGAGTTGGTACCTTGGTGATTGGTGAAAGTGGATGTGGTGATATCTATTGGTTTGTCTATGTCATGTTTTGATCCGCATGAGTTAGCTTGTTGAGTCTAAATGAAAATATTTGCAATAAGTGATGGAATTTATTGAGAAAGCCATATGACTGTTTGAGTTTGTATGATTGCTTCTACATGAGTGTCGTTTAGAGTTTCTAGTGTGTCACTTGAGGACAAACAACAAGTTTAAGTTGAGGGTGTTGATATACCGTGAGTTTAAGGTATTTTTGATGCATTTCACTTAGAATTTGTGTGTCTTGGGCTGCTTTGTTATTTGATATAATAGTTTTATGTAATCTTTGCAGGAAATTGGTTCGGAAGTGGTTGAGAGGGAAAAGAACTGAAGTAGCAGCAGTCGACGGAGCCAAACCACAGACCGTAGGTCCAATAACGGGCCGTAGGTGATGCCTCATGGATGTCATTTCAAGGAAGTCTAACCAAGTGTGGAAACATGGAGGCAAATGATGCCCTGTAGAGTGAATGACGAACCGTCCTGCATGACCGTCGTTTCTGATTAGAAAGTTGATTTCCAGTACTTGAACCACGGAGGGACAGGACGGACCTTAGTCCAGTCCATAGACCGTAGGTGGGACCGTCATTTGAAGACTCTGAAATATTTTCCAAGTTCTGAACCACGGACCATAGGCTGATCCACAGTTTGTAGGTCGTGTCGTCGATCGAAACCACGTCTGACCCAGTTTTCCTTATTTCGTTTTCCTATTATGTTTAGGATTTTTCTACTATAAATATTTGTTGTAATTTCCATTTTTTGGAGTTAGCCATTATTGGAGACTATTAGTTTTTGGTTTTTTTGAATTTTTTTGCAAACACTTTGGCACTTTAATTCAGAAAGCTAATTTATGCAATTTGCACTTTGAACTTCAATTCAAGATTTTGGTTTTCATCGACTTTAATCGTAAGTTCATGATTCTTCCTAACAACAATATGAATTGTGAATTCTCAATCATGAGTAGCTAAATCCATAACTAGGGTTGTGGGAACCATGAACAATTAACAACATCCAACTAAAAAATAAGTAACTCTTGAATAGTGTTTATGCATGTATTATTAACTTTTCGGTTAAAAGTCTTTCTAGCGGTGCGCAACGTTAGAAATCGCCTCTTTCCTACTTGCCTTAACAAGGGGGTAATGAATGAGAAGAAGATTAAACAACAGAGATTTAGTTAAGGATTAGCTGTTATCTAATAGTCTGACTTTAATCAATTGACATGAGGGTGAAAATCCAACTCAATTGACACGATGACTAATCCGGGGTAAAGGTAAGGGTTACTAAAGCACACACCCATAGACTTACCAAGTTGCGAGGTGAAAGTTCCTACTTGGATTACCAATCATTTAGGGATACCTAACTTATCAGTCTTGCGTATCAAACACTAGGATAAAATTGCTATTATTAGGAATACCGCGTTAAGAGCTTGTGGGGAACACATATATCCTAGCTTTCATTTTATATTGACATCTCAAATTGTGAATCTTGTTTACTTGTTACTTAATCACTCAAATCAACAATCTGTTACTTTATTTACAAATCCCCCCTTTTTGTTACTTTTCTTGGAAATAGTTTGACTAAAAAGAGAAAATTGTGAGTTAAATTTAAGTCTAAACCGTAATCCTCATGGGATCGACCCTAACTTGAAAGTTAGGTTCTTTATTTGGAAACGACCCCTTATACTTCACCCTCACATCAACTGATTAAAGTCAGACTATTAGATAGTAGCAAATCCTTAACTAAATTTCCGTTGTTTAATATTCTTCTCATTCATTACTCCCTTGGTAAGGCAAGTAGAAACGAGCCGAGTTCTAACATTGCGCACCGCTAGACAGACTTTTAACCGAAAAGATTAGCAATACATGCATAAACACTATTCAAGAATTACTTATTTATTAGTTATACGTTGTTAATTGCTCATGGTTCCCACAACCCTAATTGTGGATTTATCTACTCATGCTTGAGAATTCACAATTCAAATTGTTGTTAGGAAAAATCAGGAACTTACAATTAAAATAGATGAAAACTCAAATCTTGAATTGAAATTCAAAGATCAAATTGCATAAACTAGCTTCCGGAATTAAAGAACCAAAGTGTTTGCAAAATAATTCCTAAAGAACCAAAAACTAATAATCTCCAATAATGTCTAACTCCCAAAAACAGAAATTACAACTAATATTTATAGTAGACAAATCCTAAACATAATAGGAAAACTTGGTCATACGCGGTTTCAATCGACGACACGACCTACGGACCGTGGATCAGCCTACAGTATGTGGTTTACCTCCGTTGTTCAGCACTTGGAAAATATTTCAGAGTCTTTAAACAATGGTCCCACCTACGGTCTGTGGACTGGACTACGGTCTGTCCTGTCCCTCTATGGTTCAAGTACAAGAAATCAACTTTCTGATCAGAAACAATGGCCGTGCAGGACGGTCTGTCTTTCACTCTACAGGGCATCGTTTGCCTCCATAGTTGCACACTTGGTCATAATTCTTTGAAATCACATCCCCGAGCCATCACCTACGGCCCGTCATTGGACCTACGGTCGGTGGTTTGGCTTTATCAACTGCTACTTCTCCCACTTCAGTTCTTTTCCCTCTCAACCGCTTCTGAACCAATTTCCTGCAAAGATTAAATAAAATCATTATATCTAATAACAAAGCAGTCCAAGACACACACAAACTCTAAGTGAATGCATCAAAAATACTGTGAACTCAGGGTATATCAGTAGCTCACATAATTTATGTCGAGTAAAGGTATCTCCCACGAAGATTTATGACTTCCTCAAAAACTTCTCTTATAAATATGATTTAAAGAAAAATGTATGACCTTGTACAATGTTTTATGAAATCATATGATCATATTTATGTTATGTCTGTTTGGTCATCGCGTTATCATATTTTTAGACTTATCATGCCATTACGTCATACTCATTCATGTTTCCTTCATACGTAGTACTTTCTAAGTACTGACTGCATACATCTCGTGTGCCTATATTTTTTTATAATATAGATTATGAAACACGTCACTCGAGATGCTGTTAATTTTAGATTTTATCAATGTTTCTTTGGATTGGTGAATCCTCGTGGTTTGAGGGCATGTCATACATGTTGATTTTATGTAATTTTAGACTTACTTCAATTTTCAGATTGTCCAAGTGAGCTAGGGCTTATCCTAGTCACTTATTATATAATCGAAAAAGGGCCTAAAATGCCCCTCAACTATTCGAATTGGTACAAAACTACCCTTCATCCACCTTTCGGCCTCCAAATACCCATGACGTCAACCTTTTTGGATCAGAAATACCCTTGATATTAAACCTCTGGCTTATATTTGCCTTTATTTTTAGCAGCTCCCGTAAATTTAAATAACTAAGTACTTATTTATTATGTTGTCTAATCTTATTGGTCCAAATTTAAACCCTTTTCAAATAAATAATAAAAACCACATATAATTCATATTTTGACACGATACGCTTAAAAATACTATTCAAAAAATTATTTATTTCATGATATCTGTCCATTAGCCAATTTTAAATCAATAACCAATTTATTATAGCCGAACTCATAACGTGGGATTCATCTAAAATACGAATATGAATGTTCATATAAATAATTATATTTTATTAACATATTTTTTTCTATTAATTATTCAAGTGTCTTGTTCATTTCCTCCTTTATTTCTTTTTATTTTTATTTAATTAGGATCTGAGATACTCAAACTTGAAATGTTCATATTCTTTTTGTTTATTATTACCATGGTGGGGTAGGATGGGAGAAGAGAAAATAATATTTTTATTCGTTTATTATGAATTTTTGGTATAAACAAAAGGAAAAACTGATAATTAAATTATCTTCTATCGAACCAATTATTTCTATATGAATGGCCTCGTTATTTTCCTCATTTTTTGTCCATTGTTTTGTCATAAGTTTAAAAAATGTGATCCAATATAGTTGCTCTTATTTTAGTTTTCTCTCTTCATTTAGTGTAACTATAATAATATTCTAGTGGTTGTTGGGTTTTAAAGGTGTAAATAGGAAGTGAAGGGTTGTGACTTTGCCGAAGGGTTGTGACCTTTACGAAATGTTGTGTCTTTTCTAAAGGGTTGTGGCCGTTTGAAAGGTTGTGCCTTTTCCAAAAAATTGTGACATTTCTAAAAGGTTGTTCCTTGTCCAAAGAGTTGCCACTTTTATCCTTTGTTGGTTATAAGTAGAGAGGCTTTCTCTCATTTTAATAGAAATGAATTATTCCCTTCTTTCGCATACATTTCTTACAAACAAATTCGATCGATCGGGCCTCTGTGTGTGAGCTCATTGTTGTCTTTTTGAGTTAGTTGAAATTATCAAAGTTTGAGGTACCGCTACTTCTTTAATGTTTAATCTATTTTATCTTGGGAGGAATTAATGTACAACCTCAGACACTTGAGGGGATTAAATTTCTTAAAGACACATAGTTAGTAATGTGGACTCGGATAGTTTTTCTTTTTTCTTTCTTTCTATTTCATCTTTAGTGTTTCTGTTTTGCTAACCTGAATACAAGAAATAACAAGCTTAACAAATTTAATATATTGTTCATATTTTGTGTGTTCTACTTTGTTGGAGAAAAAAAATAAGAAAGAAAACGAAAAAGAATGAGATGGCCTTTTGCAAGATATACATTATATTACATTTAATTACAACACAAATGGAAGCTTAGGCAAAGTTAAGTGATTACCATCATTGACACCATAGTGGGTCTTAAATGATGCATCAAACATTAATGACCATTTCATTAATTGCAAGTTGCATAAGGAATAGCGAAAAATACATGCGTATAATTGATGGCTTTGCACTTTAAATTCATTGTGGCCTGTTCAATGAAATGAAAAATATACATTTCATTTGAATTGATGTAATTCAATGAATAAGATTGTCGAGAAAAGTGATTTGCATGAAATCATTGCTGACAGATAGATATGATTCTATGAAAGTAAAATTAGGTTCTATTTTTCGTTTCTTATCTATTTCTTTTTCCATCCTTTATAAGTTATGAGATCTAACATTAATGTTCATTATGTGATGATCTCAGAACATTGTTTTAGTATTAATATGCATTCTGTTTGGAGACCAAAAACTTTTATAGTTTTTTACTCCATGTGAAAATTGATTTTATTTGATTTTTGGAGACTAAAATCTTAATTATCTACTTCTTTGGTTTGAAGTATATTAAAACTTCACTAATTTATTAAATACTCTGTTTGAATGAATTCCAATTTAAAGAGTACAAAAACTTCGTCAGGAATATTAAGGCTAAGCGATTTGAAGAATATAAAAATTTCATCGTTAGCCAGACAAAGTGTTGTGTTTAAAGTTTCTGTAGATTAAAGCCTTTTTTTTATTTTCTACTCTGTCTAAATCTGAAATTGATTCAAAGATATTAAAAACTTCATCATAACTCAAGGTTCATTCTGTTAACGATTAGAAGAATATAAAAACTTCATTGTTAAACTAAAAACAAGTTGAATAAAGTTTAAATCTTTATTATATACTGAGTGGTATGTCTAATTATGACAGAAAAGAAAAAAACACTAGTGACATAACATTAGTGATTTTTGTGTCTGCAATGGGTTTTTCTATGGACTAAATCTCCAAAAGAGGTTATATGTTACCAATGTGTATTTTGATGGTATACAATTTGAAATTATGGGGGAAATGTGGAAAATAAATTTAAATATTTGAAAAATATTTTTGAGATCATATTTAAAATGTGGGTGGGGTCCCTTGCTTGTGATAAACGCAAAATTTGACTTCGTGTCTAATTTAAATTTGAAAGCACAAGATATGAAATTCCATGATATTCTTGTATTATGTTAGACCCACAAAACTTTTGGAGTATATACATATTTGATATTGTGGTCATTGAATCTCTCTTTACTAGTATATGATATGACTAGTATAAAACCACCAAATTATATATATA